>APFE031199069.1:0-90346 GCA_000404065.3 Pinus taeda
ACCACTTACAAATATTAATATGGGCTTTATTGACTCTTGACTATGACGTGATCCCATGACATGAATAAGGGGGTTAGGGTGGGACCCTAACAATTTCCTTAGGACATTTCAGAGTTTCCACCTCATAGGGAGGTAGAATTTTCTATTGAGTTGGTTCCAGGGGCAACTCCCACATCAAACGCACCTTACAGGATGAGTACACCTGAGTTGGCAGAGTTGAATTTATAGTTTAAGGAAATGTTGGACAAGGGATACATTAGGCCAAGTGTATCACCATAGGGTGCACTGGTATTGTTTGTGAAGAATAAAGATGGTACTCTCAGATTATGCATTGACTATAGGAAGTTGAAGAAAGTAACCATCAAGAATAGGTATCTGTTACCAAGGATTGATGACTTGTTCGATTAGTTAGAGGGAGAAGTAGTGTTCTCAAAGATTGTTCTGAGATCTGGATATCACCAGGTACACATCAAAGAGGAGGACATTTACAAGACAACCTTCTAGACCAGGTATGGGCATTATGAGTTTTTTGTAGCTCCATTTTATTTGACTAATGCTCCAGCTACATTTATGTGTTTGATGAATAGTGTGGTGTGTCCGTATTTGGATAATTTTGTTATTGTTTTCATTAATATCATATTGGTATATTCTAAAAATGAGGAAGAGTGTGTCGATCATTTAGCAGCAGTGCTGAGGTTGTTGAGAGAGCATCAGTTGTATGCTAATCTCAGCAAGTGTAGTTTCTTTCAGACTGAGGTACATTACTTGGGACATGTTGTTTCCAAGGATGGGATAGCAGTGGACCCAGAGAAGATAAGAGCTATCATGGAGTGGATGACTCCTAGGAATGTAGATGAGGTGAGATCTTTCATGGGATAGGCAGGCTATTACAGGAGGTTCATTAGGAACTTCTCATAGATTTATTATCCTATCACATCATTGCAGAGAAAAGGTAAGAATTTTGAATGGACAAAGGAGTGTGCAGTTAGTTTTCGGCAGCTCAAGCAATTGTTGACACATGCATAGTGTTAAATATTTCCGATGCAAACAAGGAGTTTGTAGTATGTATAGATGCTTGCAAGAGAGGACTTGGTGGATTCTTTATGTAGGATGGATAGGTGGTATGCTATGAGTCACGAAAGTTGAATGAGCATGAGCAGAAGTACCCCACACATGATCTTGAGGTGGCAGTGATAATACATGCATTTAATATGTGGAGGCATTATATTCTGGGAAGGAGTTTTGTATTGATGAGTGATCAAAATGGTTTTTGGTATCTATTTGACCAACTAAATCTGAATGGAAGGTAGGCTCGATGGTTGGCCACGATCAGTGAGTTTGATTTTGAGATCGGATATATCAAAGGTAAAGAGAACATGGTGATATATGCTCTTAGCAGGTGGATACAGGTAAATCACTTAGCAACTATGAGCTCCTATGGGATAGACTTACAGGATAGGATCTTGTAGGTAAGTCAGTAGGATGATGGGTATATGGAGATTGTGCACAGGCTGCAGTAGAGTTCAGGTGGTAGTATAGGTACAAGTATAGGTAGTGGTACAAGTATAGGTGCAGGCAGTAGTATAGGTATAGGTACAAGTGGTAATGCAAATACAGGTACAGGTACAGGTGCAAGTGCACAAGATGAGGACTATCATCTCACGACAAACAGATTGGATAGATTTAGAGGCAGGATATATGTGTCGGACATCATTGAGCTCAAGAAGGTGATCTTGAGAGAGTTTCATGTGAAACCTTATCCAGGTCACTTAGGCTATCAAAATACATTGACCACAGTGAATAAAATCTATTATTGGATGCATTTGAAGAGAGATGTAGCAGAGTTTGTGGCTAGGTGTTTGGATTATCAAGGAGTGAAGGAAAAGTGTAAGAATCCAAGTGGAATGCTACAACCGATTATGATTCCTGAATGGAAATGGGAGGTCATTTCCATGGAATTTATCACAGGTTTTCCGAGGACATTGAGACAACATGATTACATCATATGGTTGTTGTGGATAGGTTGACGAAGGCTGCACGCTTCATTCTAGTGAAGTCTACATTCTCAGCAAGTGATATGGAATAGGTATTCATCAAGTATGTGGTAAGATTGCATGGAGTTTCGAAGAAGATTGTGTCAAGAATGGATGTGAAGTTCAATATACACCTATTCCTCAATAACTCCATTAAGGAATGTTATCTTCACATCCATCTAGTGGATATTCCACCCCATTTGCACTAGCAGTGCTATAATTGACCTGACGGATGAGTACCTTGCTACTGGAGCAAAGGTCTCCTCATAGTCAATTTCCTCCACCTGAGAGACCCCCCTTGGCCACAAATTCGGCTTTGTGTTTTCTGGTCTTGGTACCACTTCCCAAACATTGTTTCTGACAATGGAATCATATTCCTCTACCATAGCATCAACCCATACTGGCTTCTCTACAACTTCCTCGAATGAGGATGGCTTTGTCTCTACCAACTCACTCATCATAGCCATGTAGCCAGTTTACTAATCTAGTGACCTCCTCTACTTTCACTATGATGTGGGTGCTCCCACATTCTATTTAGCATCCTGCAATAATATGTCAGTTTCCTTGGTTCACTTCCTGATCCAGATTTAAACAGGAACGCAATAGATTACAGAGATAACCATAAATACAGAGATGCGATAACCATAAATAAAGAGATGCAGCGGAAATAACACTTCATTTCATTAATGGAAAATACCGAAATATGCTTACAACCAGAATTGGAAATAAACCAGCTAGGTCGATGGTAGCTTATCTCTGAGAAGAGATGTGCGGCTACATGTCTCTGAACTGTTCCGAACTTCTATTACAATGAGGCTCGAAGGCCTATTTATTGTTGAGAAACAATGGAAAACCCTTCACATTCCAAAACCTAACCCCAGAAGATGAAACGCCAAATTGTGGGCCCCGTTTTGGGTAAATTGGTACATCAATATCCCGGGGTCGTAACTTTGGCATACGATCTCCGTTTGACGCGTATGATAGCTCGTTAGAAAGATCTATCCGATAAATACCACTTTGGGAAGGGCAACATTGGTCCATGGACCCATGTTGCCCCTAGATTTCCCATAAAACGTCGTTTAGGGCCTCAAAATGGCTCCGGAAGTTCAGGATCCGAAAAAAAAAACTGCTAAAAATAGTAAATTGTGCTACATTTACGGAAACTGAAAAACTGAAAGAGACAGTTGCGGGGGTCCAAATGGGATAGGTGGGTGGCCACCATCATCCACCTGGATCACTTCCTTCCTTCTATGGATATCTCTGCTTGAGTGGATGTACCCACTCTCTTCTCCTCTGCTCCACAACTTCGTGAGGTTCTTCCTTTGGAGCCAAAGCTCCTAATAATGTTGCAACTAAAGCTCCCTTTCAATAGAACACCTCATTGCCTTCTCCTCATCAAATTTCACATCCCGTCTAACCATTGTCATCCTGAGGGATGGAAAGTACACCTGATAATTGTGAGGTGTATATGTGTACCCCACAAATATTCCCAACTCTATTGTTAGCTCTATATTTTTCCTCTCTTCCTTGGAAACGTGATAGTAAATTGATGATCCAAAGATCCTAAAGTCTGACACATCTGGTTTCTTCCCTGAAAAATCTTCATGTGGTGTACTCATGCCAAGAATCCTATGAGGACTCTTATTTTGCAAATAGACCATTGTGTTGCATGCTACATCCCACAAGTGTAGAGGTAGGCTTTGGTCATGCAACATCGCATGTGTTGCTCCCACAATACTTTTGTTCTTCCTCTCAGCCACCCCATTCTGTTGTGGGTTATGAAGTGTTGTCAACTCTCGTCGAATGCCTTCCTTTGCATAGAAATTTTTAAACTCATTCGACATGTACTCACCATTGTTATCGCTCCTGAGAGTCTTCACTTTCCTGCCAGTCTCTTTCTCAACAAGTGATTTAAACTCAAAAAAATTGGAGAATGTCTGTTCTTTCTTCTGCATGAAGTAAATTTAGCACTTCCATGAAAAATTGTTTACAAATATAACATAATACCTCTGCTTGGCAGTGGAGGCTGTCGAGAATTTCCACATACATCAGAGTGGATACTTTCAAGGATTGCATGTGCTCTATTGTCTTGATCATTGAAGGTGGATTTTGTGTACTTCCCTAAGGTACAACCTTTGCATATATCCCACTACTCTAGTGCTCCATTGGGGATGCCTATAGAAATCTGATGCATGACCTTCAAAGTGACATGATGCAAATGGCCAAGTCTTCTATTCCATAACCCACCGACATTTCGGCTCTGCACCTTCTCTGATTTTGTGCTCAATGCTACACAATATTCCACATCTAATTTGTAGAGGTTCTTCACTCAAACATTGATCTGCTTCACTTGTCTCGTGGCGATGTGTCTCAAGAAATCCTTCCTTTTGCTAGATATCACATCGTAGCCACAATATTCCAACACTATGATGGAAACTAGATTCTTCTTCAGACCCCATACATACATCACATCCTTGAGCCTGAGAGGGGAGCCAGACTCCCTCTGAAAAGTAACTATACCAATTTCATTCACGTTATACCTTCCATCATCTCCCATCTCAATGTACATCTGGAGATACTTATCCTCCAAGTCATTGAAAAATTCTTTGTTTCCCATTATGTGGAATGAGGCACTGTTGTCGAGATACCACACACTACCCATCACTTTGCTTGACATGCATGCAATGAGGGTAAAATCAAGTTCGAATTGTGAAGCCAAGGCTTCACCCACTACTCCTCCCGCGATCTTCTTGTTTGCCTTCTTGTGTGGACATTTCATGGCATAATATCCTAGATCATGATAGTGAAAGCACTTGATTTTGGATAAGTCTTTCTTCTTTCCCCCTTGACCAGATTCTGCTTTGGATTGGGATTTCTTCCCTTTCCATTTAATTTCCTTTCTAACCAAGGCACATTTATCTTCATCCTCGCCCTTGGATGAAGTCTCGTCTATGTTTCTCCGCCTTATTTCTTCCTGCACTAGATCGGACCATAACCGCTCACATCTTGGTAGTTTTTATCTACCATTTACCGAATCTTGATAACTATGTCAGCTCTTGTGAAGGCCCAAGAGGGATAGCACTACCAGATTGTCTTCAGGGATAGTAATACTAACCCCACCAAGTTCATCACGACATTGTGTAAACCTTCTCAGCGACTGCGGAATTATTTCATTCTTTTGCATCTTAATACTTCGAAGCTTGTCCTTGAGTGTCAACTTCTTGTCGTCACTATTGTTCTAAAACAACTCTATCAATGTTTTCCACATTGTGAACAGAGTCTGTTTCCCATGGAGATTTGAAACAATATTATCCCGAACTCCCTCCAATATTATCCTCCTCGCTTTAACCACATCCTTCTTCCACTGAGCGAGATCCTGAGAATTAGATGCTGAGGGTTTTGCTACATTTGTCTTGATGTATTCTAGTAACCCATTATCATCCAATACTTCCTCTATTCAGATCTTCCATGCTACAAAATTTGTATTCCTTTCCAAAGCATACTCGAGCTTGAGTCCATTGAAAGCCATCTTCTCAATCCTGAAGAAAACCTGAAACATTGATCTTCAAATTCGAACCTCCTACAATGACAACTTCGAAATCTATTCTCTATTGTGAATCGATCTTTGATACCATGTAGAAATTAATGTGTAGATTCTAAATTGCTCATGAAATTTTCTAAATCACAATACTATAAGCTACTCTAACGATTTGCAGAAGTAAATTCATGATCAAGAACACAAATCATTAGCATGCATCAAGATTCAACACACATACGCATAGATTTATCTAGGGGAAAACAACTGCTCAAAACCCCTTACTATTTGTATTGCATTAATCAAGGAATATGGATGAATACAATATGCTATGCTCAAGCTTGAGCTCAAACTGCACCTATATCTTCTATCCTTTGCATGATTGACTAACATTGGCCAATACTTAGCCAAACTTTCGAGCCTCCAAGAACCTATTTCCTTGTGTTGTTCCTGAAGGAATTATCCCCCTATTATTTAGGAAATTCCTCAATATGGATTGAACAATTCCTATAGGTTCTTCTTTGACTTCATGCATGACCTGTACAACTTGGAATAGTTTACAACTGATAGTACACTTCCCTTGGACTCCAATCTCAACTAGGCAACTCGAATTCTCTGCATCCATCAATTATTTTGGGGTTATTGATCAATTAACAGGATGATCACTCGGTGTGAAAAAAGTTACACACCCTTAACTTGACCTCAACTAGTTCTACTAAAAGTGGGAACTAGTTACATTGACAATAACACAAATTAACTGAAAGAGATTGCTACAAATTAGAAATCAATCATGTAAAACTAACTCAAGTTTCTCTGAATCAAATTTACTGAGTTAACTAAGTGACAAGAGCCATGTCACCTTAGTTAACTACCTCCAAGTATTCTGCTAAAATTGAAATTCGAATTTCTCCTAATTTAATCAAGGGAAAATTAAATTAGGAATTTCTTACTACATTTTCAATGATGACATCATCATAATCTTATGTATGTCGGGTTTTGGAAACTCGAACCTCAAATATAAGCACTCCTAACCAAATTTGAAATAGAGGAAGCAAGAAAACCCTAAGCACGAGGCACTGAAATGACATGGACCAATGTTCATGGTGAAGCCATGTAGGCACATAGTAACAAGAGACACTGACATGGCAACTTGTATGGATAGTTGATGTGGAATTCCACATAAACATGATATTATTATGACATCACCATAATGTGATGTATTCCATGCTCTCAGATCTCAAGTATTTTCAACTAAGCAAAAAGGAAGTTGATGGATCCCCATACCAAGATGTCAAGATGACATGGCATGAGAGAGGACCTGACAAGATCTTAGGCATTTTCAATTGAGTAGAAAGGAAGTCGAGGGAGCTTGATGTTAATTTCGAGATGTCAAGATGATGTAGCATGGGAGAGGACCCTAAAGGAACTCAAGCATTTTCAATTGACCACAAAGGAGGTTGAGGGAGCCTAATTCTGAGATGATGTGGCATGGGAGAGGACCCCATAGGATGTTTTCCCTTTGAATCTTGGGTGTTTTCAATTGAGCATAAAGGAATTTGGGGAAACTCGATGCCAAGATGATGTGGCATGGCAAAGGATGTCATCAATGAAAGGACTCATAGGGGATTTGAAAATTACACCCAAAAGTAACAAAATGCCTTGAAAAATGTGAAGAGGAAGGTTGCATGCATGCAAAATGTCAAGCGAGATGACACGGGTCAATTCAAACCCAATGAGAACTCAAGAAAACCCAAAAATTGCATGAAGTTAATTATTTTCTCAAGGAAATATGGGGCACACAGAGGTGTCTATATGTCTGAAATAGTTATAGGATACAGTTACAGGCAAATTTAATTTGTCCAAGAGGTTGATGTGAAGGAATTATGACTGATTGAAACTATGAAAATATAGGACATAGGATATAGTCACTTCCACCAGGTGTAACTCAACAACAATAGCTCAGATTGAAGCATTGAAGTAATCAATAGAAATATATCAAGGAGGAGAATACACCTACCAACGCAAAATTTTGGATCAAGGTAAGAAATATCCTAAGAATTTCAAAAGAGAGTAAGAGGTGACCTATAACGTAGGATCAACATGAGGACCAAGAGTATGGGGGGTAATAAAGGGTCCTATAGCCATGAACTTGAGCATGGGTAATGTTGGAACATAGTCGAATGGGCATGGAAGATATAGAACAAAGGATAAAGACATAGTCAAAATTGTAAGGAACCTCAAAATGGAGGTGCTCAGCTACAAAGCTAATAATGAGAAATTAATGAGAGAACAACAACAGATTAATATCCAAATTTTATAGGTCCTAAAAAAATTACAGAGGATAATGGGCCAAGGGTGAGAATTTTAATAGGAAGAGGAACATGACTCATGAATTAGGGGGGAAAAGTGCTCAGGGTTCAAGGAAATCCAGGAGTACTATTTGACATCATCATTTTGTAACAATAAAACCTATTAAGAGAGCCCATGTTTCCTCAGGGTTAGAAGGTAGTCCAAGCATGTCACTAGTAAGGTAGTCAAGAAGGAAACCCTACCTAGATAATTTGCAAGGGGAAATTAGAAATATCAAACCACCTACATTTAATGGTGAGCATAAGAAGCAAGAAGAGGCTAAAGCTTGGTTTTTGGAAATGAGAAAGTACCTTCAAGTACATGATTATTCCTTCAATTTAGAGGCACATCTTGCCATCTATCACTTGAAGGGGAAAGCAAATTTATGGTGGGAGCGACTTAAGGAAGTAAACATCTAGATGAAAATATGATTTCATGGAATAAATTTAGTGAGTACTTCGAAAATAAGTATATATCTTAACGTTATTATGAGAGAAAAAAGCAAGAGTTTTTTGAACTCAAATTGGGGAACATGACAATGGAGTAATATGACAGGAAGTTGACTGAGCTACTAAGGTATGTAGATTTCATCAGAGTTGAAAAGTTTAAGATATAGAGATATCTTAGTGGATTAACACCATTCTATGGTTATAAGATTAAATTTGATGAACCAAAAACTTTGGACGAGGCTATGAGGAAGGTAGACTACCTCTATGAGTAGGGTAGAAATAAGCCAACCTTTCAAAGCACTCAGGATGACGAAAAAAGAAGCAAGGTGGAGCAAAGGAAAGGGGTTCAAACCTTCAATATTCAAGAACAATCCTAGGAAAATCAACAAACTCAACCAACCCATAGTGAACCAAAGGGGTTGATTTCTTGAATGAGAAACCAAAATTTCAACCCATTAGTTGTTGGGGTTGTGGGTGAGATAATAGGTACAAGGATTTCCCACAAAAATAAAGAATAATGAAGATTGTACATCACATTAAAATAGTTGATATAGTATAAGACGTGGGTAGAAGCATGCCCATGATCTATGTAGCATTATACAACAAACAAGTTGAGCATGAGGCACACATGGTTGAAGTGGAAGGTAAGTTAAATAATCAACCCATTGTCATTTTAATTGATTCTGGAGCTACCCATAGTTATCTGATCCTAAGTTGGTTGAAAAGTTTAAATTACAGAAAACCAAGCATAGTAGGACTTGGTTTGTTCAGTTAACTACAAAGATAAAATAAGAATAACTGAATTGGTGACGGAATGTCCCATCAATATGAATGAACTAGATACAAATGCAAATTTAAAGAAAATATCATTGGGGTCGTATGTTTGCCTAATTAGCATGGATTTGATGGAAAAGCATCATGCATTACTAGACTACTACAACAAAGAATTCACTTGTTTGGATGAATAAGGGGAACAAAGGCAAGTGTAGGGAATACCAAGGCCATTTTTTGTTAGGGGGTATTAGCCATGTAATTGAAAAGGAATTTTAGAAAAGGGTGCCAAATCTGTGAATCCCACATAGGGGAGATGATTTTGGATTAGGCACCAAGTATGGGGGACCACTCAATACTTCAGGAATTTGAAGATGTGTTTGTCAAAATTCCATGGTTACTGCCTAAAAGGGAAAATGAATTCTTTGTAGACTTGATACTTGGAGCTGCATTGTTGTCCAAAACACCATACAAGATCAACACACCAAAACTAAAAGAATTACAAATGCAACTACAAAAAATATTAAAGAAATGGTACATACACGCAAGTGTATCACCAAGGGGTGCCCTGACCTTATTTGTTAAAAAGAAGGATGTTACTATAACATCCCCTAGTTAATATTTCTCTCTTGTAAATAATTGTAGTTATTTAAATGGCTAAGAAAGGGACACGGATTCCATTGCTTGAGGAAGGAGATCGCTTGAGGGAATTTTTGTTTTAAATAGCATTCCTAGTTGGTTGAGTGGTTTTAAATGGACTGAATGTGGCATAAATTAGCTAAAACGGGAGAGGAAAAGCGCAGGTGTCCTTTAATCTCCAACCATAAGCAACAAAAGGACAAAAATTTAAGGAGAGGCATGGGTCACGTTGTCTAGTGGTTGACTGGCAGACAGTTATTCTACTTTTTGGAACACTCTCCCACGATGACCTGATATGGATATGTAGCAAAAGAAAAAAAAAGGAAAGGGGGAACAACTCTTGGATTATCTCTCTCTCGTGTGTAGAAGCAGTGGAAGGAAAAAAATTCATATAACACTTTTGTAAGAGAAATTCCTCCAAGGGTAGAGGTGAAAGCACAGAGAAGGTAACAATTGAAATGCCCTGTTGCTAAGCTCTATAAATATTAGAAACTAGCTAAAGAAGCGTTGTGGAGGTTTGTTGGATAAAAGCGATATAGAGAGTAGTGGCTTGCCTAAAGGCTGAAGAACCCATTAGGGATCTTGTGGATTGATGAAACTATTGGTTAAGGGAGAGACACTTCGGTATTTGTGAGGGTTAATTTAACACCAGGAGTTTCCTTTGGGTTAAATATATGGTGCTTGACTCACTCATGAAGTACCTGAAGAGCTAGGCTCTTTATCCCAACATTATCTTATCCAGTTGATGGATCTCCCCTTATGGTGGACTCTCTTCTCCTGAAAGTGAGTTGAACTCTCTATACTATAGTATCTTGGTATGGATGTTTATTATGTATCAAAATTATGAAAATTTTGAGTGGAAGTTTGTGTAGTTGGTGGATGTAGGCAGAGTGGCCTTGTGGTATCATGTTTTAGCTATTTATTTGTTGAAAATTTCCCTTAGAAAGCACTCCTCCTCAAGCTGTGGAATCTGGCTCAGGGGTGACAACTACAAGTAACTATGGTTGTAGTTTTTCTAATGTTGGGTGGAGAGTCAAAGTTCCACTCTCAGTTTCCAATCCAAATTGATACATAAGATAAGTATTTACTTGGTCTTTTTATGTTAAAAGATATGCACATTTGTATGGTAATGGGTAAATGACTTCATTGACACTTAGGAATACACTTTTCTCTATGTGAATGGATATTAGATTTCCTATATACATGTTTGAGGAATGGCATAATTCATGTATATTTAATAGAGCAAATCTCAGTGAACTCCAAATTTGTAGAGATGGTGAAGTCTCTATGTTATATCAATAAATTAACGAGTATGCCCGCAAACTTGTACATTTGTTATTTCATTTATCATTATGTATTATTGATATGTTAACTAAAGGATATGTATATCTTATTAGGGTAGAATTTTCAGTAAGTTCCATGTAAAAATGAGAAGCATGCTCAATTTCAAGTCCTCCCTATATTTCTCGTTGAATGTATTGAATTCAAGTTTCAGGGTTTTGTCCATGTGTATCTTTTAACAAGTTCAGTTGAGGATGAAGCTCAACATAATGGCTGCATGACCATTGTACACTGAGGTAGAAAGAAAAATCGTGAAGAATATGTTTGATTAAGCTGAAAGACTGGAACACCTAAGGTCTGGGTGATTTTGTGAAGAAATCGAAATATTTACCAAGTGTAAAAGACTCGCATAAATAGGTCAAAAAGACTAGTGTGACCCGCTAGGTTGGGGGTAGGGTGATTTGGCCTTGTTGGCCAATTCAACCCTGGAACCTAGCTGGACTTGGAGTAGTTTAGGTGGGACCCACTAGGTCAGGGGTCAAGCAATCAGGCCTGATAGCATGGTTGGGTGAGAGGTTAGGACTTCGATGCATTCGTTGGAGGTTTCGTGAGGAAGGGTCAATCTCCAACCACATAGAAAATGTGCCTTCTACATTGTCTTGTTAGGTGGCATAGCACCATGAGGGATCTGTTACCCACCACCTATGGGTAGTATGCATAGGAGAAATTTTTTCTCCTAGATGGTCCTCAATTGGAAGCCAAGAACCCCTTGCAACCCCCATATAGCTCGATGTGCCATTTTCTTTACCAACTGAGCCAACGATGTGGTCCCTCGCCCATCTATTATGAATGTATGTTTGAAGGTGGGCCTATTAGCCCCAGAGGTATGGCTTTTCATTAGTATAGTTGAGTAATTTTCCTTACTTGTCATGGGCACTTTTGGGCATGAATTGGTGGGAGGATTTGGCAGAAAGAGTGGCTTAAGCTTGTATTCTTGTCTCCACTGCCCAATTTTATGGTTACCCTTGTATCCTAGTCCCGTGGGATCTTTTTTAATGACCATTTGGATTTTGTGTTGACATTACATGGGAAATCCTAATTTTCGTTGTGTGGTCCCACTTTCTAACACCACCTACATTACTCCCTTTCCACTCGTTTGAGCCCCATTCATCTCTTTTCCCATTCGGGTCCACATGTGTCCACTGGTTCCACATAGGGTTAGCCTCCCACTCCCCTTATCCACACCTTGGGTTGGGCATGGAACAATTGTAACACCCTCCTCCTACATCTACCCAAGTAACCGTCCAATCAGGGTAAACATGTGACAAGAGGCTACTATGATGGGATTCAACCTCCTAGGTGACCTTAAGGAAGTGGAATCGACGTTAACACACTACAAAGATCTTCCACATCTGCAACAGAACTCCCAAGAGTCATCCCAACCACTCAGGTAGTCAACCCCTAAGACGAACTAAGGTTTTAGACCATTAAACTCCCAGACGCTCCCTTGATATGGGCATCCATGTGCCTAGAGGGCTCTGGATGCTCCCATAGCATGGTATGCTAGTTTCCAGGGACTTTTCTTCCCAGTGTTGTGCCAGTGTCCCTGGGATTTGAGCCACTTTTTCAAGTCTAGAGCCCAGGTCATTGCCCAAAACTAAATGACACCTTCAGAACAGAAAGATAACAGTGGAATGATGATATAAATGTAATTAGTTGAAAAAACCTTTGATTGGACCCCTACTAACCATGATAGGCATTTCGTCAAACATATCACAAATATGTAATATATAGGTGTAAACAACATATTTAAGCATAGGGGTCTCATAATTATTTGAGAATCGCTAAGAAGAATTGTTCCCTTATGTCATTAGATGCAATATCATCTATTAGGTCATAGATAAATTGTTCATTCATTTACAAATAAAAACATGAGGAGAGCCATACATCATCATTATCATAACACATGCTTATAACCAGCATAATAACAACAGAAATATTAAGGTTACATCAGCCATAAAATCCGCATACAAACCAATACATTATACATAAGATAGCAAGGAGAGAGCCTCTTATTAATGAATGAAAAATCTAACCCGAGATGGGACTACCATGTTCCACCCGACCATAGAATTCCTAAGCCAAATCTCTCTTCAGCCTTTCACCCCCATGCCATATTCCAAGCATGAATGTGGGACTCAAACCAAAAGAACCAACCAAGGCATCCTGAGGCTAGACGACCTCACCTTAATCAATAGAAACTAGACTTTACCGTAATCCACATCGGATCACTAGGCCAACACAATAAACATGTAATAGTAGGATTTACCATGATCTCCACTAGATCACTAGGCAAAAACAAGCATGGATGCCACTGATTTCTCCACCTACACCGTGAGGAATTTTCATGTCTCCTAGTCTCTCAGGATTTACCACAATCCAAAGTCTAATCCAAGGATCACTAGGCCCTAAACCTAGACACCACCCTCTAGGATTTACCGTATATCCCACCATTCATCGAAAAGGATTCCTAGGCCTAATAAAGGGCAACCACCTCTAGGATTTACCATATATCCCGCCATTCAACGGTCAAGGATTCCTAGGCCCACTGAGGCAATACAAAATCTGGCTTCACCACAACCCATAATCTAGTTTAGGGGTTACTAGGCCATGTGTTCTATTTTTTAGAGATCCACCTCACTCAATGTTGAATCCATCTGGAAATCCAACTCAACTAAAACATGATAACCCCATCACACCACGGCTATCTAGAAATGGCAAGGATAGGCTGAAAAACATTGTCACTCCTGGCAAAACCCATTCCATAATAGAAAAAGAACCACATGAAATACCATGCATGCCAAATCTAGCAAGGAAAGCACACATGAAAATTGACACCTACAAAGAATATTGTTGTAGTTGCTTGATCCCACTCTTCCTTGCTTGCTCCTTCCTTCCTCTTGCCTTCTTTGCCTTTCTTGATCCAATGTCAAAGTGCTCCAAGAAAACTCTAAGTGTCCAAGAGTGAGAGAGAGAGAGAATAATGAGAGAGCTCCAAAACTGAACTGACAAAAAGTTGCAAACTGATCCTCGAAAACCTTTCTATCAATTAGGCCTCTCTTTTCTTCATTTTCCTTCATTTTCTTCTTCACATGCAACCTGTGACCTTTCACCTTCCTTTTCTTCTAATTTCCATTATTTTCATAAATAAATGTGCCAAAAATTCCATTTTTCCTTTCCAAAGCCTTATCCATTGCCTTTTCCAATTTCCTTAGACAAAATAAACCAATGAACACCCACACTAGGATGTCTTGCTCAACATTCAACTTCGAGTAACTATCCCATCAACCATGGTTACTATTTTTGCCTTTATTAACTTTTATTACATGGAATTTTCACCAGGGTTGTTACAACAATGCCCCTGAGGTTGATGAAGCTAAAAAGAAAAGAAAAAAGCATAGTTTGGCCACTCTCAACAAGTAATGTACCGCAAAATGCAAAATATGGCCAGGACATACAAATTTAGCACGTGGGAAAAATTCAAACGTGAGCCCTACCCCTTATCCATGGTCATCACCCTTGTTCCTATGGGCCCTAGATGAGCCCCCTCTATCATTAAGGAACCCATGATTGTCCCAACCACTGATGGGTGATGAACCGCCCCACCTTAAGGGGGTATCCACTGCTGCATATTGCACATCATGCTCTCATCCCTTGGAGCCCCGAGCAGTTATGAACAAAAATCAATAAAAGGAAAAGGGCATATGAAGAAGGGTGGGAAAACAAAGTTCAAGGTAACTCATGTACCATGATATGTTCCATCCTACACTCACATACCTAGGTGTGGGATTCCCTTATTGTAGCTACCCATGAACCTTGACTTGTGGTCGGGATCATTCCCTTAATCCCCACTCCTTTCCATTATCATATCATTTTCCACCTACCACTTAAAGGATGTACCATGGACATGTCACCCCCTTTAGAGGTTGAGGCCACCTAATAGAGTCCTTGGTTAACACCCTATTAAGCTTGGAGACACTTGTACATGCAAAAGCCCATTATGGAAGGGAATGCCACCATGAAGTGCCCCATTGATCCCATGGCTTGTAAGCTTTATTATTTTAGTATTCTAATGACTTGTTGTATTGAAGGGTAAGGGGATGCATTGGATCTTATGCAGGATTGTAGGTGAGTCTTCATTTGGGGTGTGGTCTCCCTATATGGAGTCCTAGCCCTCCTAGGGCCACATTGGAACTTGTAGGATGAGCTTTGAGAGCCATGGAACTCCACCATAATAGATATTACTTCATGGATCCCTAATAGCATCCATTTATTGCTCGTGTTCCACCTTTTGGATGAGGATGATGCACGTGATCCACTATGCCCAGCCGGCTCCACAATTTCACCATACACTTCGAAGATGTTCCAAGATGCCTCCCACTTCAGAGGGAGGGATTATGTCATTGCTTCAACCCTTACAAATGGTCTACAATAATATTTTATCCATTTAGAGACCCATGAGGATGTTCTTGTGCCCCCACACCCACGTGGGAGCACCATAGGTTCTTGTCTGGAAAACAAGGGGCCAACCCCTTGTCCACAATGTTTGGAGTCCATTTCTACATCATGGCACCCCATGGACTTCATCAAACCTCCTCAAAGTCCCAATGACTCACCTTGTTGATCATTCAACCCTCTTGAGAGGCTTATCTTTACATTATTGAGCTATTTCGTGGGCTTGTCACCAAAATTTTTGTTATTATATACGTTATTTTAATTTAGGGGCTAAATTAGGCCTAATTAGTTAAATAAAATTCATTAGGAAGTGTATAAATACAAATGTGATGAATCATGCTGATCATCATCACTTGGATTGGGTTATTCTTGTTGAATTTCCATGACCTTGGGTCTAGGTTAGAGTCTTAAAATCACTAGCACTACCAAACCAAGAATCTCAACCATAAACTACATTTCACAGCGGAAATATAAAGCAGTAAATCACATATGCACAAATATACACAGTTTTTAACAAAATTGTAAAATATGTACAATCCCAATCTTCATTATATTAAACCAAATCTAAATAATACAACAACCTATGATATACAAGATATAATGAAAAACTTTGTTACACAACTTCAAATTCATATCTTGTCTTGTCGGTCCTTCGGTCCCATACTACTCACTGGTAGTGCCTTAGTCCATCAAGGCCACTACACATCGAGACTTCAAGAGGGATGCCACCTAACAATGTTACAAGTCAATTCTGCCACGTGTACACAGGGTCATCAAACTATTCTCTAGGGTGGCCAATACCTGAGCTCCAATCTGCCTTCTAGTAGCCTCTTTCATCCATCAAAGAGCTACTCATTAGGTTGCAATACTTCACCCAATCACGCACCAACAATGTCCTTTTGTCTACTTCTCTAGGGCTACTTTGGGTAGCAAACACACTGACCTCCAATTAGATCAATGGTACCCAATCCAATCACTATCAATTTTGCTCCTAGGAAGACTCTTCACCACCACAGAAGATCCTCCACACGGCACCAACAAGCTGCTACAATCACGATCCAATCCAGTCAACACTTTGACCCAATAGTCCTTCACAAAATGTTGTTGTCCTCCATTGTTTTCTTGTTGCTCCTGTAATTCTGGTTAGGACAACCCTTAACCCTCCACGTTGTCAGCAAAATAAGCCCTCCTAGGGTTGTGGTCCACCTAGGAGAGTCTCCCCTTATACCACAATGCCTCCTTAAAGCATTGTCCACCTCAATGCTACCTTGGAACAACCTTAGTTGCTTGCTATGGCCTACGACCTAGCAAAGCAGCGAGTTGTACTTGTGGTCTCTTCCAACAATCCTCTTGCCCTCTCCTAAACTCGACCTACTGCCCAACAAACCCAGTGCTAGAAACTGTTAACTTAAGACCTGTTTTGACCACAAAACAGTCCCTCAACCCAATCTTCACTCCCTTCTAGCACTCGGCCTCCGAACAAACATGTCCATGCTATCCTGAAGTAGACCACCTTCCATGTTGTCCCTTGACCTCTCCTTGTTGTGGATGGCCTCATAATTTCAGAGCTATCTTGGATGAATGTTGCACACAAATGGATGCTTAAATGACATCAACTGACCCTTTATTTATACACCAATAAAGAGGCTCCATGAATTAGTGAAGAGACATATCTATTGGAAAGTTTTACTTCAAGACTACATGACTTGAATACCAATAATTACTTGTCAACTTCAAAAATTCATAACTTCATTTCTAGAGCTCTAATTTGAGTGATCTTTGGAGCATTGGAATCGTCTCACCAAGATCTATCACCTCAAATTTTCTTAAGCTCAAATTCATCATGGTTTTGACCCAAATCCTGATGGGTAAAAAACCTTGTGCTTGGGTTCCAAGCCCACAAGTGACGCTTGTGGCGCTTTGACCTCTAAACGTTGAACCCTAGGGCTTGGAGTACCTCCCAAGCTACACAAATAAACACTCCCTCTTAGAAAGGGAGGTACTTCCAAGACTAGGAAGTATCTCATCATCATCATCACCACTCACAACACTTTCCTAACTCCTGGTGCTCACAATCGTAGCAATCCTTGTACGGTGAACTATGCCCTTCTCGGAAGTGTTGTTGTCACTACTGGAAGCACCCTGCTTCTTCTTCTTATCCTGTAACTTCTTCCACTCTCTCCATGATTCCTTCTTAGCAGTTGTAAGAGCACCCTTGCTCCCCATTCACAACACGCTCTTCTTGGACTGCAGAGTCTCCCTCTAAATTTGCAAGCTCCCTCTCAAACTAGACTCCCACTAAGTCTCTGGAACTTGGACCTTCTCAGGAAGCGGTACCTTCTTCTTGGGAACTTGTACTTGCTCCTCTGAAGTCTGCATCTACACCTACTCCTGCTTCTCTGGAACCTGCACCTGCTCCATTTGCTTCTTTCCATGATCCTTAAACTTTCCCGTCAACTTGTAGAGACCATGCTCTCTAACTCCGAGTACAATCCCATCGGACTTAGAGCCTCCAGCCTTGAGTCGTGCCTTCCCATCCTAGAAAAAAACTTCAAACCCTTTCCTCTCGATCATCGAGATGGAAATCACGCTATATCTAAGTCCTGGTACAAATAGTAAATCGTGGACCCACATCACACGTCCTGTCTCCATCCCGAATTCCACAACGCCCGATGCTTGGATCTCCAACTGACTCTTGTCACCCAAAACCATGTGCAAATTTGAGTCCCATTCAGCTAGAGTCTCAAAAACCTCCTGTGACCCTGTCATATGCTTCGTCGCAACATTGTCCATGTACCACCCATCCTCATTGACAGTACCCTATGAGAAATGAGAAATCATATCAAATTCCTCCTCTTCCAATCTCCTATAGATATCATCTATCTTAGCTGAAGTGGCAACATCAACGACCTGCTTTTCTTTCCTCTTCTCATCATCTCCCTTCTTCTTCATCATACATCTTGATGAATAATGACCCATCTTGCCATAGTAGAAACACTTGACTTTACTCAATTCCTTATTATGCTTACCCTTCATTCGCACTGCAAGTACCACGTCATCATCAAAAGACTTCTTCTTTGGATGAAGATCCTCGTTTCGTAAATCTTCTTGAATGAAGTCATCCCACAGCCTATCCCAGTCCGGTAGCTTCTCCCTGGAAATGATCCCTTTGATGAATGGCTTCCATTCCTCAATGAACCCTTTCAAGGCAATCGTTACCATATTTCCATCTGAGAAAGTCACACCGATGGTAGCAAGCTCATCTTTGACCTGAGACAATATTGTCAGATACGAGGTCACGCTTTCACCCTTTATCATCTTGGTGGACTTCAACTTATCCTCCAATACCAGTACTCGATTCTCGTTCTTATTCTGGAATAAATTCTGAATATCCATTCACATCTCATGTGCATTGTTCTTCCAAGACAAATGAGGTATTAGAGCATCCTTCATACCATTTAGGATGATCAATCTCACCCTTGCATCCAAAACATCCCATATTTCCATCTCCTTAGGGTCAGTTGGCTTCTTGATCTCTTTCTCAGAAAAATCCCATATCCTGTTGACCTGCAAGACCAACTTGATCCTTTCCTTCCAAGGAGTATAGTTGGACAACCCCTTCAACCTGTCCTCATACCAAAGACCTACCTGCAACTTCGACATTGTCACCTGCAATGTGACCAACTCCCTCTTACGTTGTACTTTGTTGTGCACAACTTTGATTTACTTACTTCCAAAGTAATTCATACACGCTTTGATACCATGTTGAATTTCCACGATTTTGGGTCTAGGTTAGAGTCTTAAAATCACTGACGCTACCAAAGCAAGAATCTCAATCATAAACAACTTTTCACAACAAAAAGATAAAGCAGTAAATCACATATGCACAAATATACACGGTTTTTAACAAAATTGTACAATATGTACAATCCCAATCTTCGTTATATTAAACCAAATATGAATAATACAACAACCTATGGTATACAAGATACAAGGAAAAACTTTGTTGCCCAAATTCGATGTCGTATCTTTTCATGTTGGTCCTTCACTCCTGTACTACTCACAAGTAATGCCTTAGTCCATCAAGGCCACTACACATCGAGACTTCAAGAGAATTGCCACCTAACAATGTTGCAAGTCACTTTTGTTGCATGTACATGGGCTCATCAAACTTCTCTCTATGTTGGCCAATACCTGAGCTCCAATCTGCCTTCTAGTAGCCTCTTTCATCCATCAAAGAGCTACTCATTAGGCTGCAATACTTCACCCAATCATGTACCAATAATTCCCTTCTTGTCTGCTACTCTAGGGCTACTTTTGGTAGCCAACACACTGCCCTCTAATCAAGTCAGTGGTGCCCAATCCAATCACTTTCAATTCTTATCCTAGGAGGACTCTTCGCCACCATGGAAGATCCTTCACACGGTACCAATAGGCTGTTATAATCACAATCCAAACCGTTCAACACTTTGACCCAACATTCCTCCACAAAATGTTGTTGTCCTTCACTATTTGCTTGTTGCTCCTATAATTCTGGTTAGGGCACAATATGCAACCCTTAACCCTCCATGATGTTAGCAAACTAAGCCCTTCTAGGGTTGTGGTCCACCTAGGAGAGTCTCCCCTTATGCACATTGCCTCCTTCAAGCATTGTCCACCTCAACACTACCTTGGAACATCCTTAGATGCTTTCTATGGCATGCGGCCTAGCAAAGCAACTAGTTGTAGTTGCGATCTCCCCAAATAGGCCCAAACAGTGCCCTCTCCTAAATTCGACCTACTACCTAGGAAACTCAGCCCTATAAATAGCTAACTTTATACATATTTTGACCACAAAACAGTCCCTCAACCTAATCTTCACTCTTGTCCAGCACTCTACCTCCAAATAGACCTATCCACATTATCTTAAAGCAGACCTTCTTCCATGTTGTCCCTTGACCTATCCTTGCTGCAACTAGCCTCCAAATTTCAAAGTTATATTGAATGAATGTTGCACACAAATGGATGCTTAAATGACATCAACTCACCCTTTATTTATACACCAATAAAGGGGCTCCACAAATTAGTGAAGAGACACATCTATTGGACAATTTTACGTCAAGCTAATGAGCCTCATCATTGGGTAATTATATGGACCTTAATTCACCTCCTAACTCAGTCAAATCAACTCTTCTCACAATTTATTACATGTTTTGATTATATTTTGTTTAATGAGATGAGTTAAAGTGAGATATTATGCCTAGTGTACTAATGTGCATTGAATGTAGGTTTGAAAGAGAAAATCAGTGAATTTTGGCAAGATTAAGGGCTGAAACTCGAATGGGACAAGGAAGAGAGATTGTAGGAGGTAAATCCTCCTCATTTACTCCTTCATCATTCGAATATTCCTCCATCAATCACACCAGCTCGGAGTACAAGCAGCAAAGTCAGGAAGATCAAAAGGCAGTCGAGCAAGTGATAGTCAAAGAGTTAGTTCATCTCGAGTTGGGAGTCGAGCCTCCCTAGATTTAAGGAAGTCATTGGGGACTTTAGTTGTATAAATAAAGAGGCCTAGAGCCTCATTAGGATTCAAATTTCTGTTGTAAAAACATTAGTTATTTTCAAGCTCCAAACTTGGGGAAGACATTGCTATGTAATTCTCTGTTTTGATAATGAGAATGAGCTTTTTCTTGATCCATCATTGAGTTAACTTAGAGGGTTGAAGCTCTTGGGTTAGGGCCCAACCCCAGCAGAAAAGTCTCCTCTTCTTGTATCTGTATCCTTAGATTAGTTTCATAGGTTCATGGTTAAATTGTCCTTAGAAGTATTTCATTGCAAGTAGTGTAGATTTGATTAGTTTGTTTATTAGTTTGCTTCCATTTGTGCATTACTTCAGCAGTAGGTTAGAAGGGATAAAATGAACACAAAAAAGATTTCAATAGGTGTCTTGGCCTCACTTCTTCCTTCATGGATCATTATTTGAGGAAAGGACCCCGATGCATCCCCAAAAAGACAGATTTCTACTTTCTCGTAGAATTTAGAGTTTATTGTACTTGAACCAGCATTTGATCAGTTTGCAAGTGTAGGATTTAATTACCATTTCCTCCATTTTCAGTCTTATAGTAGATCTCATCAATGATTCCAATTTATTTTGAAATTTCCCTCATTCATGAAGTAGACAGTTAACTCATTAAACTTTATTTTACTAGCTTCGTGAAATTCTTCTTGTTTACATGATTTTTTTGGCAAATATCAATGTTTGATGCAGAGCATGTGTTTTAGAAGTAGAGAAAGATCTCATAGCAAGCAACCACCTTCAAACTTCATCCATCCATAATCATTCCTTGCTTTCACTAAGACCTTCACCAATTTCATCATTTTACATGGAAACTTCTCCAAGAATGTTGAGCAAATCCAACCATCTCCCAACCTCAATTTTGAGTTCTGAGTGATCCTAGGAATTTTCTCACTCCATTCCACCCATCCACCACCTTCCCTAGGCCTTCCATCACCTTTAGCACTCATCGTTTTGCTGTCGACTGTATCCTATAGAAATACAGGGAATCCTATAGGTTTTTAGGACATCCTGTAGTGGCCTGTTTTGAGGCCGAATTGAGGGAAAACCTCCAGGAAGCCACACAAGGTCACCTAAGGGTCTCCAAAACCTTCCAACCATCCACCAACATCCCTAAGCCACCTACCACATCACCAAAAGAGATTAGCTTTCACACTTGTTTTTCCATAAAAAGAACAAAAAGAAAAAAAACAGATTTATTTCAGTCATTTACATGCACAGTAGTAATGTTTGATGTTTGAACTTCCATGCTTAGCACAATATAATTTCATACATGTTAGCTTGGAATTCTTGTAAATCATATTTTCTCAGCAGTTAGTTAGGAAATGGTGTGTTTTAGCATTGGATTTTAGTCTTTTTCATTATGGTCGTAAACAAGCTTTCTCCTATAGTATATTTCTCTCTCTTTCATTAGTAATCAAGCTTCTTTTGAACCCATAGAAGTCTAGCTTGAACACCCTAGTGGTCTTTCTAGCCAGTTGAATAGTGACAAAAGGCAGAACCATCACTTTTACTTGTGTATATAGCATTATCACCTCCAAGTTTGTATGAACCCTGGGTTGATAAAGTAAAGTTGGTAGCCCCAGGAGTTGCAGCATTCTTGCTGCAATACTGGTGCTCATCACTTTTTTGTGTCATTGTCGGGGAGGTGTCTGAGTAATATGTGATTACTACTTTCTTTCTTCCCTTTCTTGTTTCTGATATTCTGCTATTAGTTTCATTTCTACAAAAGCAATTTAGTTTGCTTCCTTTTCCATTTTGCATTCTTTTCTTTCCTTTCCATTCTACAAGATTTCAATCAAGCAATTAATTTTTCATTCAGTTAGTAGTTTTCATTCAGTCTACAATTTCAATTCTACAATTACTTTCAAAGTTTGAAAAAACACACAAAATAAAACAAAAACACTTTTTCATGCCTCGTAGGAATAGGGATAACTAGGGAAATTTTTTCCAAATACCTCCACTGCTTCAAACAGCCAACCTTCCCTCTTCTTCAATGGTTTTGAACTGGAGGAACCCTTAGGTGAGCAACTGACATATTTGAAGAACCTACAAGGGAAGAATAAGAAGAAGAAGCCATTCCTACTAAACTAATGGCTGAAAATAGGAATGACGAAGGAAATAGAGAAAGAGTTGAGGGTGCCTTCCCCATCAAGGAAACCAATGGGGATACTAAGATGAAAAATTTAAACCCCTCTACCCTTCCTCATTTCCATGGTCTGGCCTCAGAAGATCTAGACACTCCACAGACATGTCTGAGAGGTTAACCCAACCACTCCAGCCTACCCCAGAAGAGACTAAACTTCTGGGAGAATTGAAAAAACTATGTGTCAAAATTCCACTTCTCCAAGCTATTGAAGATGTACCTATTTACAACAAGTTGATTAAGGAGAAGTGCTTCAAGCATCTAGGGAGGCGAAGAAGAGATGCCCCTACCATTAATGTCATTGGACAGTTGTCTGACTTAATGCTAGGGCAGGTAATTTGTCCAAAGTAGTTGGACCCTGGAAGCCCTGTAGTAGATGTCCACATCAATGGCACAATTTTCCCACACACTTTGATCAATCTTGGGGCTGCCATTAATGAGATGACCAAGGACACCATTCTCAAGCTCAACCTCCAAGGTTCATTAAGAAAGACCACAACAATTATGCAACTTGCAGACCGCTCCACAATGACCCCTAAAGGGATTGTGGAGGATGTGATGGTCTCCACTGACTCTTGGGAATACCCTGTAGATTTCCTAGTTCTCCAGCCTAAGACCAAGCTTATTGGTTACCCTCTCATCCTTGGGAGGCCCTGGTTAGCCACTATCGATGCCTACATTAGCCGCAGGGCTGGAAATATGACTATCAAGAATGGGCATATGTCCAAGTAGTTAGTCCTATACCCTCCTGCTCAGCCATCTCTAGAACATAAGTTACCTTTATGGCTGGAAGAGGAGGAGGAAGATGAATTTTATTTCGCCCAACTCTATACCTTAGAAACAACCATGGGAGGGGGACAGCAGGATGAAGATGATTTGATTAAACACATACTCCAATGTCCAACTCCCAGTACATTTTCCTTAGAAGAAGTAGTAAAGGAAACCTAGAACAAACATCAAACTGATCTATGCTTAGCCAATTCCAACCCTATCCGTGTCAAAACCATAGAATTCGGCCACGAGAGAACTTTGAAAATCAACCCATCTCTTTATGTTCAGCAAGAAGAAAAGTTGTGCAACCTGCTAAAGGAACATCTGGATGCCTTTGCTTGGAGTTACAAATAAATGAAGGGAGTGCACCCCTCAATGTGTACTCACCACATTTATATCAAAGAGGGTTGCAATCCAGTCCGGCAACCCCAAAGGAGAATGAATCCAACTCTTAAAGATATAGTCAAAGAAGAACTGCAAAAGCTGCTAGATGCAAGATTCATTTACCCTATCTCAAACAGTAAGTGGGTCTCTCCTTTAGTGTTGGTTCCAAAGAAAAATGGTAAGTGGAGGATTTGTGTCAATTACAGGGAGTTAAAAAAAGCCACAAAGAAGGACCATTTCCCTCTACCTTTTATTGACTAAGTGCTAGATGGCCTGGCAAGGAAATTTTTTTTCTCTTTCCTAGAAGGATTCAGCAGGTACAATCAAATCCAGATCAGTCCAAAAGACCAGGTTAAAATCACCTTCACTTGTCCCTGGGTTACTTTCGCCTATAGGGTCCTTCCATTTCGCCTATGCAATTCTCCTACCACTTTCCATAGAGCAGTCATGAGTATCTTTACATAAGTAGTCCACAATGCGGTAGAGATTTATATGGATGATTTTACACCTTATGGATGTGATTTCTAGGAGGTTCTGTCCAACTTAGGTAAGGTGTTGTACAAATGCATTGAGATGAAACCGTCTCTCGGTCCCGAAAAATGTGAATTCTTGATGACTGCAGGGACTTTTCTAGGTCATTCAATATCTCAGCAAGGACTGCAGGTGGACCCAAACAAAATATCTATCATCCAAAGGGTCCCACCTTCACAAAAGTAAGTTGGCTTCTCCTTTATTTGGGTTGCTGGCCAAAGACTCTGAGTTTGTATGGTCAAAAAGTTGTCAAGAGGCCCTGGACACCCTGAAGTACAAGTTAACCACTGCACTGATTCTTCGAGGCCCAAATTGGGCCCTTCCTTTTCATATACATTCTGATGCCTCACACAAAGCCATAGGAGCATCCTTAAGCTAGATAGATGAAAAATTTCCTTATGCCATTTACTTTATCAGTAAGAATCTATCAAAGGTCGAGCTGAACTACACAGTGACCGAAAAGGAGCTCCTGGTTGTTGTGAATTCATTAAACAAATTTAGGAATTATATTACAAGCTACCAAACATTTGTACATACTGACCACGCTGCAATCAAATATTTAATGAGTAAACTTGATGTGAATTCCCAAATTATTAGATGCTTACTTTTATTATAGCAGTTTGATCTAACTATTGTTGATAAGCCAGGCAAGGAAAATATTGTTGCATATTTTTTTTCCAAATTAACTTTGCCTACAGGTGAGGAGGGAATGGTCGATGATCAGTTATTAGATGAGCACCTATTCGCCATTTCAGTTCTCTCTCCATGGTTTGCTCACATAGCAAACTATTTGGTATCTGTACAATTCCCATCGAATTTTTCCTCCAAAGAGAAAAGCAAGATTGTGAGGAAGAGCTCCCCCTTCACTTGGATTGGGGGCAACCTCTTCAAATAGGCCCGGATCAAATTTTGAGAAGGTGTGTCAAGGAGGAGGAATTCTTTGACATCCTTCTGACCTATCATGATTGGCCTTATGAAGGTCACTTTGTAGCAAAAAGGACAACATTTAAAGTGTTACAAGTTGATTATTATTGGCCCACTCTGCATCAGGATGTGAAAAGATATGCTAGTCAATATGATCGATGCCAAAGGATGGGAAAGCCTACTCCAAGAGATGAAATGCCTCTGCAACCTCAAGTGACTTTCGAGCCATTTAACAAGTGGGGCATGGACTTCATTGGACGTATTAACCCACCTTCCAAGAAAAAGCAGTATATCATTGTATGCGCTAACTATCTAACTAAGTGGGCTGAAGCCAAGGGAATCAAGGAAGAAACAAAGGAGAAGGTGGCTAAGTTCTTAAGGGAGAATGTATTTTACAAGTTTGGGTACCCTAGAGAACTGGTCATTGACCAAGGCAGCTAGTTTACCTCCAACATGATTGAAGACTTGCTAAGCCAGCACAAGATCAAGCATAGAACCTCCACTCCCTATCACCCACAAGCTAATGGGAAAGTGGAGGTGACCAACAGAACGCTGGAGGGCATCCTGACCAAAGTGGTTTGCAGCAACAGGAAATATTGGGTAGATAGACTAGTTGAGGCCACCTAGGCCTATAATACCACCTAGAAGACCACCACTGGATTCACACCCTATGAGCTAGTCCTTTGTTGTCCATTGAATTTGAGTATAATACATTGAGGATGGAAACCCGACTAGATCTAGATCTCAGCAGTGCACAAAAAGAGAGATTGCTCCAGTTGAATTTTTTAGATGAGTTCATAATGCAAGCCCTCCTACACAGAGAGGTAAATCAAATTCAGAGGAATATCTAGCATGATAAGAACATCAAGGATAAGAAATTTCAAGAAGGTGATTGTGCTTTGTTATATGATTCCAGATATAAATACTTTAAGGGCAAGTTAAGGACAATATGGTTAGGGCATTATGTTATAGAGAGATGTCATGATAATGGTTCAGTGCAAATCAAAACCATAGATGTAGAGGCCATTCCTTTACTTGTTAATGGGCACAGATTAAAAGTTTACAAAAGTCCATTGTCAAAGCAAGAGTTCGTTGATGGTATCAATAAAATATTGCTGGTGGTGGAGCAAGCCTCAGCTCCTGCCTCATAAAGTCACTGAGAAAATGAAAAAGAAAAAAGAAAAAAGAAGGAGACTCGGGTGAAAACCTCCAGGAGGTGCCTAAGTCCCACTATTGGGTTGAAAACCTCTTGGGGGCAACCCAATGGTGTCAAAAAAAGAAGAAGAGAGAAATAAAAAGATCTATGCGTGAAAACCTCTCTTGAGGCGCGCAGGGCAAGTAACTAGGATGAAAACCTCTTGGAGGCAGACTAGTTGTTTTCAAAAAAAATAAAAGAGAAAAGAAAAATCATGAAATATTGTTTGCAGGTCAGCAAGAGGATGATCAGAGAGCAAAGGAGAATCAAAAGGGACCTATTCCACTCATATTTTTATTTCTCCATTCATTATCCTTCATCATTCCACCATTCCTTTCAATTTTTTCACTCATTTGACTCAATTTGCAAGGGTGTTGTCTTTTCTACAGGATTCCTTATAAACCTATAGGATCCCCTGAAAACCTACATGATGATCCTGTTGGAATTATAGTGGCTTGGGAATCCTAAAGGAAGTAACCCTAGGGCAAGGAAATGACCTACACATGTCAAAAAAAATAAAATTCCTACATCACCACTTCATTACCATACCTCTGTCCACCTTGATCACCCCTACATTCCTCATTAAAAAATTCAATTTTCAAAAAATTTACAGTCTTCAAGAAAAAAAAACAGAGAAAAAATGAGACAGTGAGCAAAGGGGAACAACACCTGAAGGTTATTTTTCATTATTCACACCCCCCTATACCTCCTCTCTATCCATGTTCATCATCCTCAGGTCCCAGCAATAGAAATGACTATAAATTCTAAGGGAGAAGTAGCTATAGGACATCTTGTAGGAAATCTTGTAACAGCCTATCCCACAGAATAAAAATCATAAGTTGCAACAAGTTTCCAACATGGAGATCCAAGGGTAGAAGAAGCTCCAGAGCAGCAGCAACACCAGGTACCTGCACATCAAGGCAATCATCAAAGGACAATAATAATAATAATAATAAAAAGGAGAGATCACATGGAGCCAACATACAGCAAAAACCTCATTTCTTCAACAAACTACAGCAAGGTATTGTTACCATATGTAAGTATCTCACTTCACTCTCTCATTTGCATAATGTAATAAAAATATGTAAAGGTTGTGAATGAGTTGGTTTATAAGAGAAAGGTGGCCAGTTAACTTGGCCACCTTCGTTCAGTCAATAAGGACAAAACAGTTGGTCCTCCCACACGTGGCAGCAGTCAAGTCAAAGAAAAGGAGGATGAGGTCGAAAGTACTTAAGGCTACAGATGCCCAAAGTGGGATTTGATTACGAGGTGAGGGGAATCATGATGTGGTAGTGGGTACCAATGGTCCAAAAATAGAAATTCGTACCTCGGCTATCAGCACACCACCTCGCTCAACTTGACCATAAGAGGAAATAAACGTTGGTCCCCATGCACTCATACATTCACCTTGTCGAGGCTCGCTCTAGCAAAGTCGCTCTCATCCCCAAGCAACCTACAGGAGAGGAAAACTTCATTTTTTCCTGCGCAGGACTTCCTACAGGATCACACAGGAATCCTACAGGATACAGTCAGGCAGTCTATAGGATTCTCAAAGAACAATTTCAGAGGGGGAAACACATGGGTTGGCTACAACAAGCACTATTAGGAGGTAGGCTCTACATTTCCTTCCATTTTTCCAAGTAAAAAGAACAAAAAAATCTCCTAGTTTGATTGAAATTGATAGATGTATAAGGGAATTATATCCACAGAAATTTCAGTCCCATTTCCTCCTTCATTAAAATTTTGTATCATACATCTATGCTCCTCAAATTCACCAGACAAAATGACAGGGGGGTTTAATAGAAGGGAGCACACTAACACTGTAAGGATTCACCAACACCCTCCTGTGCTAGAAATATTCACAAGGCATAATTGGATGGGGTACTTTGAGAAATTGAGGGGTTACGATGATGAAGTAGCCAGATATTTTGCTCTCTCCCTCATTCCACTGACCAGGACCCATGCCACCGTTGTGGTGAGAGGCCTCTCCATAGATCTCACCCCTGAACTCATAAGAAAAATTACCACACTTCCCTTAGGAGTGCCTTGGAGAAAGGAAGACAAGGGAAATAGCCAAACTTCCAAGAAGAAATTCTTTCTAGAGGGAGAGGAGCCCATTGAAGACAAAAATGGAGTGAGGAGAGCAAGCCTACCATACCCCTGGAATGAGGTAAACTACCATCTTATAAAATACATATCATGTGAAGGTAGGTATATTGTGGTATATGGATATCACTTTAGGCTTCTGGAAGAATTGAAGTTTGGAGCAGAAACACCTCCTCACCACGCTCAGCATACCATACCTCCTTCTGCAATCACTGATAGATATGAGCATGAAGGTGTAAGAAGGAAACTACCAACAGTTAGCCCACCATGGGTTAATTAGAATCATCATAGAAGATGCCCTCTAAAACCTCAGAATTCCTATCCAATGGGAAATTTTCAGAGACAGGCAAACAGAGGAGGATATCAAAGCCCTCACATATGATATTAGCCCTACTGTCAGTGAAAAGGATGAAGAAGAGACTAAAATATATGAAGAAGAAGCAGAGAGGGATGAAGAGGAAATAGATGAGGAGGAAGAGGAAGAGAAAGAGAAGGAAGGTGATGAAGAAATAGAGAAAGATGTCAAGGAGGAAACTGATAAACAAGATGAGGTTCTAGAGGGAGAATAAGAGGGGAAAGACAAAGGTGAAAAGGGCAATGGAAAAGAGGAGGCAAAGGACAAGGAGGAGTCACCCAGGGTGTCTCCGGAACCCACCGAGAAAGAGGCAACAGCTACCCTCACTACCTTTGGCACCCCTATCAAACAAAAATGAAAGAGATAGAGGCAAACCCCATTATACTTTAGAACAAGGAAAAGTACAAGGATAAGGCAGGGAAAACCTTAAACTCCAACCAAGGTTCCCATTATTATTGAGGACTCACCTAAATAGCAGGATAAGATGGCTCCTCTTATAAAAACTCAAGGAGAAGGATTCTTAGCACAAACCTCCCCTAAGTCTCCTATCACTTATGAGAGAAGGCATGTGACTAGATCTACCTCATCCAAAGGAAAATACATCCTACATGATAAACAGCAGGACCTACAGGAAGCAGAGGCAGTCCTACAGGAAACTCTGCTAAACCTACAAGAAACTCATAAATTAGATAAGGAAGGAAGTATGCAGCAAGAAACAAAGAGAGAGGACCAAGAGCGAAGGGAACCTAGTCCTAAACCTAACCTTGACTCCTACTACAAATTTATTTAAGGGAACAGGGTCATTCCACAAAAAATTACCATCCCGTTATTCTTTGATATTGAGAAAGAAAGGGCCAAAACACATAGATGGATGAAGATTTCCAAGTCCAAGAGAGTGGAGGACATTGGTCACATGGAGGAGAAGTTCAAAGAGATGGGCAAAGAACTAAGTAGCTTGAGGGACAGAGAGGCCATAATGAAAACTTAGTTTGAGGCAGAAAATGCATGGTTGAAAGGACAGCTGCAAGAAAGAGAGAATCAATTGGCATCCATGGCCAGTCTATCTTTGGAAGCAATATAATGCAGGATGCTAGCTAAGTCCTATGCAGTATACCTTAAGGAACAGTGGCTACAATTCCAAATCAAGACCCTAGCACAAAGAGGCACTATGCCATTCCAAGATTATAGACAATTCATTGATCTTTATGATCAAAGCACATTGGAAGGTAGGGCTAAGATGTCTGAGTTCTACTCGCAAAACATGGCCTTGACAGATATGAATGTATGAGACCCTAATGCAAAGCTAGCGGATTTAAAGTTGATGGCTTTGGCATCAGGGATGAACCATAAGGAAGTAAGGGATGCATAAATGAAGAAGATATTAGCAAGGGAACAAACAGAGCCTCTCATGATAAGAGCTGAGCAGTCGAATCCAATGGTTAACATCAGCACACATAATTTAATTGCAAATGATCCTCAACTTGCACCCAGGTATCTTGCTACCCAAGAGCAAGCAATTACACATTTTGAGGATATGTTCATATTGTTAGGGGATGATAGCATGCAAGCTTTCCAAAGGAGATGGAATACTTTGCCATACAGTTTGAAAATCAGAGAGTACCATTCTCCTCAAAGGATGAGAGAAGCACTGAATAGAACACCCATATACAAACAAACCATCCAAAGGCTCAAAGTCAATTGGATTGGCTTGAGACTCAGTCCACCATTGTTCTTGGGATGTTAGAAGGAAGGAAGGAAGAGGAAGAAACAAAGTAATGGGAGGAGGTAGAAAGGAAGGCATGATTCTATGCACAAGAAGAGGAAACCACAACAAAAGCATGGGATGTTAGGGAGGCCACTAGAGCTATGAAGGACATGGATATTGATTGAGTTTCTCAAAGGATGAGCAACACTTTCAGTAGGGGAGTGATGATCAGCCTCATCATTGGGTAACTATATGGACCTTAATTCACCTCCTAGCTCAGTCAAATCAACTCTTCTCACAATTTATTACATGTTTTGATTATATTTTGTTTAATGAGATGAGTTAAAGTGAGATATTATGCCTTGTGGACTAATGTGCATTGAATCCAAGTTTGAAAGAGAAAATCAGGGAATTTTGGCAATATTAAGGGATGACACTTGAATGGGACAAGGAAGAGAGATTGTAGGAGGTAAATCCTCCTCATTCGAATATTCCTCCATCAATCACACCAGCTCGGAGTACAAGCAAGTGATATTCAAAGAGTTAGTTCATCTCAAGTTGGGAGCCAAGCCTCCCTAGATTTAAGGAATTCGTTAGGGACTTCAGTTTTATAAATAAATAGGCCTAGAGCCTCATTAGGATTCAAATTTTTTTTGTAAAAACACTAGTTATTTTTTAGCTCCAGACTTGTGGAAGACTTTTCTGTTTTGATAATGAGAATGAGCTTTTTCTTGATCCAGCACTGAGTTAACTTAGAGGGTTGAAGCTCTTGGGTTAGGGCCCAACCCTAACAAGCAAAAGCTCCTCTTCTTATATCTGTGTGCTTAGATTAGTTTCATAGGTTCATGGTTAAATTGTCCTTAGAAATATTTCATTGCAAGTAGTGTAGATTTGATTAGTCCGTTTATTAGTTTGCTTCCATTTGTGCTTTACTTCAATATTAGGTTAGAAGGGATAAAAAGAACACCAAAAAGTTGTCAATAGGTGTCTTGGCCTCACTTCTTCCTTCAGGGATCATGATTTGAGGAAAGGACCCCGATGCAACCCCAAAAAGACAGATTTCTACTTTTTCATAGAATTTAGAGTTTATTATAGTTGAATCAGTATTAGATCAGTTTGCAAGTGTAGGATTTAATTATCATTTCCTCCATTTTCAGTCTTATAATAGATATCATCAATGATTCCATTGTATTCTACAATTTCCCTCATGCATGAAGTAGACAACTAGCTCATTAAACTTTGTTTTTCTAGCTTAGTGAAATTCTTCTTGTTTACATGAACTTTTTGGCAATTATCAATGTTTGATGTAGAGTAGGTGTTTAAGAAGTAGAGAAAGATCTAATACAAAGCGACCACCTTCCAACTTCATCCATCCATAATCATTCCTTGCTTTCACTAAGACCTTCACCAATTTCATCATTTTACATGGAAACTTCTCCAAGCATGTTGAGAAAATCCAACCATCTCCCAACCTTGGTTTTGAGTTCTGAGTGATCCTAGGCATTTTCTCACTCCATTCCACCCACCAACCACCTTCCCTAGGCCTTCCATCACCTTCAGCACCCATCGTTTTTCTCTCGGCTATATCCTGTAGCTTTTTAGGACATCTTGTAGTTTTTCTTGTAGTGGCTTTTTTTGAGGCCGAATTGAGGGAAAACCTCCAGGAAGCCACACAAGGACACCTAAGGGTCTCCCAAACCTTCCAACCATCCACCAACATCCCTAAGCCACCTACCACATCATCAAAAGAGATTAGCTTTCACACTTGTTTTTCCATAAAAAGAACAAAAAGAAGAAGAAAAACAGATTTATTTCAGTCATTTACATGCACAGTAGTAATGTTTGATGTTTTGAACTTCCATGCTTAGCACAGTATAATTTCATACATGTTAGCTTGGCATTCTTGTAAAGCATAGTTTCTCAGCAGTTAGTTAGGAAATGGTGTGTTTTAGCATTGGATTTCAGTATTTTTCATTATGGCAGTAGATAAGCTTTCTCCTAAAGTAGATTTCTCTTTCTTTCATTAGTAATCAAGCTTCTTTTGAATCCATAGAAGTCTGGCTTGAAAACCATAGTGGTCTTTCTCACCAGCTGAACAGTGAAAAAAGGCAGAACCATCACTTTTACTTGTGTATACAACAATGTCACCTCCAAGTTTGTACGAACCCCGGGTTGATAAAGTAAAGTTGGCAGCCCCAAGAGTTACAACATTCTTGCTGCAATACTGGTGCTCATCACAAACCTACATGACTTGAATACCAAAAATTACTTGTCAACTTCAAAAATTCATAACTTCATTTCTAGAGCTCCAATTTGAGTGATCTTTGGAGCGTTGGAATTGGCTCACCAAGCTTTATGACCTCAAATTTTCTCAAGCTCAAATTCATCATGGTTTTGAACCAAATCTCGATGGGTGCAAAACCCCATGCTTGGGTTCCAAGCCCACAAGTGACCCTTGTGGCGCTTTTCCATCCAAACCCTGAACCCTAGGGCTTGGAGTAATCCCAAGCTACAAAAATCAACAATTCTCTCTTGTGATATTTTCGCTATACCTTTTGTTGGACGAGTTTGCATCATATGGATGAATTTTGATGTGTGGTTATCTCTCTTTGTCTTGGAGCTTCTATATTGGCATATATTGATGATTGGATATACTCTTTAACACATGTAAGATCTCTTTTAATGTTATTTTGTTATTTACTTTTTCACATGCATGTTGCTTGGATTTTCGCTATACTAGGCTGAAATTTACTGCTTTTTCTTATGCAAAATTGTCGAAATTGTGATCTATTATTGTGATCCATCATGTCATGGGACATGTATGATTGAGTGATTGTTCCTAGAGACGATTTGGGTTAAATACATCTTGATAAGTCATCAAATACTACAAGTTGAAGTATAAATACCTTGAAGCAATTGTTCTCATGCCCTAATGACATGTGAAGTTGTTTTAAGGGCTTCCTTGATTGAATGAATCCATTCCAAATATTAAAATTCTCCCTGAATCCATCTCTCCCAAAGGACAAGGCACTAATCCTGCACTGGTGATCATTTTCAACGCTTATTCTTTTCACCTCCCTTTTTTTTCTAGTCCTAACCCACATAGATCATCTAGGGCATCAATTATCTCACATTCTAGCCATCCAAAAACTTCGATTTTTGGTCCAAAATTTCACTGAGGTTTGCTCTAGAGGCCCTCCAAATTGGAATCAAATATGACATTGGGATCTCGAGATATAGCAAGCCCTAGCTCAATGACCATTTATTGCCCTAAGTTTCCCTTAGCTAGTGACATCATTTGCTTCATTGCATTATATTCTAGGAACACTTTCCCATTGATCCTCTTCTCTTCCATAATTAGGTCAAGCCCCTCCTTGAGTGACCAATTCCACTTACTTGACCTAATTCTGGGTCTACTTGGTCCCATGTGGTCCCACAACTTACTAAAGATAATTTCACAAAGACCATTTGAAAACCAAGTTTTCACAAGGGTTTCTAGGACTAGGTCCCTCCTTTACAAATGTTATTTTCAAAACCTAGACCGAAATCCCATTGGCCCTTCTTATAGAGATTTACACCTTCTCGAGAAAGTAAACCATGCAATTGATTCTATCTTTTGAATAGGCCTTAGGGATCACTCTTTATATCTTGATTAATTCATCCATCTAGTGATTCCTTTCATACTGGGTTTCCTCCCATCGGTGAAAGTTTGTAAAGAGAAGGGAACCTTAGCTGAGGTGACATTGGGATATCGCTCCATTGTTTCCCTTGACCTAGTAGTTTCCCTTTTAGGATCCCCTCCTAGGACCCCTGCTAATTTGAGCAGTAACAGGCACCACATGGGGTATCACATGGGTGCCACATGGAGGCTAAGGGTGACATGATGTAATTTAGTGTGTCGGGTTCAAATGATCATATCTCTTGATCCGGGTGATGAATTGAGGCAAAAATTATATCATTGGAAAGATCTCAACAAGATGAACACAACGTTGTTATATGTTTTAAGTTCTGAAGTAGTTGGAAAATAATGGATTTTTAGACCCCATTTCCATAACAAGTCCATGGAGATTGGGTCAACTTAGTGACTACCTCCTTCTAACCTTCATTTTGGGTGAGATCGAACGGGGGTACGTTACAAAGTGGTATCAAAGATTCCAAGTTCAACGCTTGGATTTGAAGGGAATCATTGTGAAACTAATAAGTGAGTGTTTGACAATGGAGAGATACAGTGAGGCCTTAAAAGCATTGTGTTGAGCATTAGAACTCTAGTTGTTTGCATATTTATTATGTGTGTTGCTCTATATATTTTATTGAAATAATTGCATGTAGCATAATATTGATGATTTATATTAATTATTGATGTTAATATGTTAATCAACGTGTAATGTTGCAATTAGCTATGCACCAACAAATTTCCTTCAATAAGATAAGGTGATAACATCTATTATGTATTTGTGTTTTGTTAAATCTAGTAATTACGTGTGTATGTGACAACACACAAAATACACTAAGGTTTGAAGAGATGAAGATAGGAATTGTTCAATATAGCTCTGACCAATCATATCATTGATATGAAGAAGCAAGAATGGTTGAAGAGGAAAGATCAATCATAACAATGAGGAATGATGAACTCTCCTAATTGCATGGACATGTAGAGAAGCCTAAAAGTGGAAATAAGGAGCTGCAAATTTGATAATGAGAGGCGTGTTAAAGCGCAAGAAAGGAAAACTAAAGTCAATGTATTCATATTGCAAATCTTATCAAACCTGCAAAGGTCAAGGAAACATGAGTTGGGAATCATCCATAGAGATATGCAAGGTCCTTTGATACAAGAAGAAATAACTAATGGGGCAAATGAGACCAGATCTAGAAAGAGGCACCTGCTTTTTAGTGAAGACATCGTGAAAGGAGGTACTCTACTAAGAAATCCTAAGAAGAAGCTAAGCATTCTGTGACGAATAGTATGAGCACACTCATGATAGGTCACATCATCATCATCGTCATCATTATCATGGGAAGAGAAGAGAAAGAGAGTACATAGCGGAGGAGTTTTAAGATTCTTCCCACCTTTGATGGTGAAATGAGTAAATCAGAGGATGTTGAAGCTCATTTGTTGGGGACAAAGAAGTTCTTTCAAATACATAGTTACTTAGAGAACATGAAAGCAAAAGTAGTTACTTTTAGCCTAAGAGGCAAGGCTAATATATGGTGGGAAGATATGAAAAATGTATAAGGCATATGTAACGCTCTCCTCTCACGCTTACCCAAGCTAACTGGTCCACTGTAGTAAATATGTGATGAAGGCTTACTATGATATTATTCAACTCCCCAAGTACAGTTAAGGAAGTGGAATCGACAAACCAAAACCAACTAACCTTCCTCATGAGCTACAGGACCCCCCAAGGGAAAACCAACCACTCCAAGTGCCCAAATCCTGAGTTAAAATGCCTTTTAACTGAACTAGAGCCCCATTTTCTTCCATGATAAGCCATCCATGTGATTATAACCCTCTAGTCACTTCTAGAACAAAGCATCCATGCGACTACATTCTTTTTTTAGGCAATTTTGTGTCAGGGACCCCGATTTCTAAGCCACCTTTTTAGGGCTAGGACTCATTCCTCTGCCCAGAACTTGATGAAATTCTCAAAAATGATAAGTAACAAGAAGACTAGACCTCTAAGGCAAAACTTGAACAAGGACCTGACATGACTCATCCTAACCATGATAGGCATTTCGTCAAGCACATCATGAACATGTAATGTATAGGTCATAAAAATACATCTGAACATAAGGTTCTCATACTTATCTAAGATTTGTCAAGAAGGCTGGTCTAATGCCCTCTCACATTAGCTAAATTATCATCTATTAGGTGATTCTTTCATTAACATTTCATCTACTAACTAAAACATGATGAGAGACATAACTCAAGATTGTCTTAAAACCATACTTGTAACCAACATATAACCAGATAAATAACAATAATAGAACATCCATCATGGCCACATAATAACAAGTACATTTACACATATAGCATAAGAGTAAAGGAGCTCTTATTAACATATGCAAAATCCAACCAAGTCAGGGACTCCCACGTAGCACCCAACCATAGATTGGGCTTAACCAAATCTTTCTTTTAGCTAATCACCCACGCACCATATTCCAAGGATGAATGTGGGATCTCATGGAATAAACCAAGAAACCAAACCAGGTCTTCCAAGGGAAAAACTAACTCAACCCGTAGCCAATGATTCCACCTCACAGTCGAACATCTCTAACCATCACCAGATTGGTCTCTATCCAAGTTGTTTAGGGCTCCAAAGTGTTTGTTCCAACCTAGCTTCCATAACTAGTAACTCAACCCACAACAATCATCAGGCTCTAGAACGTTTATCCAACCAAGGCTTCCAAGACTAGTAACTCAACCCACCAAGGACTCGAGAGCATTTTTCCAACCAAGGCTTCCAAGACTAGTAACTCAATCCAAGTTGTTACGAGGCTTCTAAAGCATTTGTCCAACCAAGGCACCAGGAACTAATAACTCAACCCACAGCCATAAGGAACATGAGCACCAACCAAAAAACAAAAGGGTAAAACCCACAACACCATGGCTATCCAGGAAATGGAAAGGCTAGGAAAAATCACTGTCAATGCAGGAAATCATCCACGCTAGTGATAGATCATAAGCAAATAACCACATCCATATACCATGCATTCCATAACTAGTAATAAAATCATACATGCAACTCTGTACCTACAAATAAAACTCATTGTAGTTGTTGATCCCATTGTCCTCTTGTGCTTTCATGCTTTTTCTTTGCCTTCTTGCTCCAAATCCAAAGTATGCCACAATGCTCCAAGAGTGGTAAAAAAAACTCTATGTGTCCAAGAGTATGAGAGAGAGAGAGAGAGAGAATATAATGAGAGTTCCAAAGGATGAACTGACAAAAGCTATGAACCGACCCTCAGAATCATTTTTATCATTAAAGTCTCTATTTTCTTCAATTTCCATTATTTTTCCTTCATTTTCCTCCTCACATGCAACCTGTGACCTTTCACCTTCCTATTCTCCTATTTTCCATTATTTTCATAAGTAAAATGCCAATAAATTCCTCATGCCTTTTTAAAGCCTTTGTCATTGCCTTTGCCAATTTCCATAGCCATTAATTAATCACAAGTTATCCCCATCACTATGTTTTTGCCCAACATTCATCTTGGAATATGTGTCCCATGACCTTGGTTATTATTTTGCCTTTATTAACTTTATTACATGGATTTTTTTAACCTAGGGTTGTTACAAACCCCTCCCCCTTAGTGGAACACCATCCTTAGTGTTCAACGACACCTACAACTAGTAAGGCTATTGAAAAGAAAAATATATTGCCCATGGAGCTTTATAACTTAGCTTGTTGCAGCATTTACAATGATCAACCTACTGAAAAGCAAACCAACATGACACTCAAACCGCTTATTGGAGCTTTATAATGTAGCTCATTGCAGTATTTACATCCATATACATATATACATATACCAAAATTGTTTTTCCTCAACCAACATACAATTAAGGATACATAGCCCACATCTCATCAGCCATCTCCCATGTAGCTTCATCTGGCCCAAAGTATTTCCACCGCACTTTAACCTGCTCGATTGCTCGGTTCTTAAGTATGAGCATCTTTCTCTCCAAAATGCACTGTGGTTCTAACTGGAATCCTCCTTCTGGTTCCACCTACAATACAGACTAGCCAATCACATGATCAACATCTTTAACATACTTCTTAAGTAATGACACAAGGAAAACATCATGGACTTTCACTGTTAGAGGTAGTGCAAGTCTGTAGGCGATTAGTCCAATCCTCTCAAGGAACTTGAAAGGCCTGCAATACCAAGGTGCCAACTTCGCGCATGACCCAATCCTCAAGGAGCTCTTCTTAGGATTGATGTGCAAATACACATGTTCCCTAACATGAAACTCCTTATGCACCCTATGCTGGTTTGCATAACTCTTCTACCTATCCCGTGCTGCCTTTAGATTATTCTTGATAACCTACATTTCTTGTTCCATTTCTGCCAACATATCTGGTTCAATCATCACCCTGTTCACTAAATCGCTCCAACTAATAGGAGTATTACAACTCCACCCATAGAGTACTTCAAACAGACTCATCCTCAGTGACTCCTCATAACCATTGTTGTAAGCAAACTCAACTAGTGGAAGATACTCTTCCCACTTTCGTTGTTGATGCATCACATACATTATCAACATATCCTCCAAAATCTTGTTGACCCTCTCTATTTGTCCATTTGTCTACGGATGATAAGTTGTGTTGAAGGCCAACTGTTAGGTCTCCAAAATGTCATTCATTCAACCCTCTTTTCTTTCACTTTGCTTTAGAATCTACCATATTTCGCAGCTCCATAACCATGCACTAAGACCATCTTCATAATTAAATATGGGTTTAGACGCATTATTTTCCAATACACTTATTTTGGTATTTTAAGTGAATTTATGGTTAAATATTAGAAAATAACATGTATTCACTTATATATAAAATTTGGATGAGTTTTGTGACATGTGTAGGCATATTTGAAGATTCCAGGATAGTCATATTTGGCCTCATAGACTCAAATTCGAATTTCCTCTTCAAAATCTTAAATATTTGAGGAATATTTGAGATCATTGGTCAAGCAAAATTCATGGAGAAGAATCATGGGAGTTTTCATAAGTGTCTCCTATCAAAGCTAGGAGAGATTTGTGAGAGGATATGAAGAGATGATAATCGCTAGATGTCAACAAATGGATGTAACCACATGGGATATTTGTGGATCTAGGAGATATTTTTGGATCTACAATTATGAATTAGTTATCTTAGTTTTTGTATAAATAGCAGTGTCTTCTCCTCTCAAAATGTGTGAAAATTTTGGGAGCTATGCTCATGCTTCAATGTAGAGTTTTGGATGTTAAGGATTCACACTATGCTTATGATTGATGTAATGAATGCCATTGTAGTTCACTTTGATATGGTTGTGCCTTCATTTGGTGTTAGATCAAGATTTTTCTCAACCGGATGGCCACCTAATGAGTATGGGATGTATTCTAATGTTTTATTTTTTTGGCTTCTTATGTTCATTTTAAGTCTTTTGATTAGATGCATTGTTTACATTTTTTCATGCTCATTCAATTTATGTTCTTTTGCAAGTTAAGTGTTATTTCTCTCATTTCATATATTCATTGATTTTCAATTTGTTTGATAAATACTCATGAATTATTATAATTTGACAATGCACACATTAATAATTTCAATTGATCTCTCTTTGCTTTGAGAATAGGTTGCCTTTAAATTTCTTAGTTTAAGAATTCAATGTTTTCTTAGTATAGGATTTGCTGCTTTCTAGATTAAATTTACTTTCAAGTCATTAGAATAGATTTACTTTCCTGTTGGTAAAATAGATTTACTCTCATGTCATGAGAATAGATTTATTTTCATGTCAATAGAGTAAGTTTACTTTCATGTCAATTGTCATTTCAATTTCATAGATTAAAAGATTATTTTCCAAGTTCTGAATTTGAGACTTGTGAAAACTAAAGTGTGTGCATACTCATCTTAGACATTTTTCATGAATAGGTTTGCCACCATTTCAATAGGTTAATTCACTCTTAATTGAAAGTTTATTCCTAACATATATTGTGCAAATATACTTCACAAGTTCACGAACCCCGGGTTTGACAATTTAATGACATTTAATTTAACTGAAAATCAAATTACCCAACATTTTTGGCATCATTTTCGGGGAAGTATACATAGGGGTTCACTTCCAATCTAGAATTCTTTTTTAGTTTCAATCTCATTTTTTAGTTGCATTCATTTTTAGATGCATAATTAAATTCATGTTAAAAATCATTTAGATGCATACATTTCAATCAGTTTTTGTACTATAAGAGTTTCAAAACTAATCCATTTATGGATATGAGACCAAGAATGATGACCAGATATTTCCTAGAGATCAAGGACTACATTGAATATTGGTTTCAAAAAGTGATTATGCCACAACATTTGTCCATTTTTCAACGAATCCTCATGTTGAATCCAAATGTACAATCAGTTTCTCATGTCCTAATGAACATTGAGGTATATCTTTCAAATTCGGATGTGAGTATATTAAATATTTTGATCCGTAAATGGCTTCATTGGAAATATTCCTACACTTAAAAAAAAAAACAAACAAGCAAAACAAAAACAAACAAACAAACAAAACAAAACAAAACAAAAACTTTTCCATTTCAAAATAGAGTAGGATAGAATAGGAAAATAAAACCAAGCTTGGTGATGATTTTGAGTTTTTCTTTTCAAGTTTTAATTTTGATTTCATTTTCTTGAGTTTTTCATTTTCGGTGGTGCAATAAGAGCCACCACATTCACTAACCATTGGCAGGAAAATTTATAAGAAAAGGGGAGTTTGTGAAGAAGGAGAACATGTAGAGTTTTGACAGCAAAACTTGAGGTTTGAAAGATCAATTCTTCTTACTTTGTTTTCCAAATTGAAAATTTCAAATGTATAAAGAATTGAAAAAACTCTTGAGTATGCTCTCTTCTAGCGCCTTGTTGCGACCTGGAATATCATAAAGGAAAATTGAATAAGTTAGCTTTGAAATTTTGCAAAAAAAATCATAGATCTGAAAAAATGACTAGGAGATCTAAAATTACTTTTCATTCTAAAAATTTGTTTAAATTTTTATCTTGAACTTTCTGTTAGATGTGTCTCAAAGTTTGCTAAAATAATTTCTTTTTTTCTTTATTTAAAAAACAAAAACAAAAACCTAATTAGTTTTTTGTCAAAATTTTCTAAAATAAGTTCTTTATCTTTAAATATAAAAAAAATACAATTAAACAATTTAAAAAAAAACAGCGACAACAACAACAATAAAACATGAAAATAAAAACAATAAAAAATAAACAAAATAATTAAAAAACGATTATCCGGGACATTGAGGATGTTGAAGCTCTTTCTCTAGCCTGTCCGCTTGATCATGTAGTACCTCCTCCCACCATGGAATCTATTGTTGAACAACTCCGACGCATACAATTTAATATGGATATTCTCAAGGACCACATGTATGAAGACCGAAATGAAATTAGGACATACTTCAATGACATTCAATATAAGCCAAAATTAAATTTTGGAGCAATTGGACAGCCTCCGTCGTAGCCACCGCCACACCAATGACCACCTTCGTAGCCTAGAAGCGAGGGTGGAACATATCGATTTCCATATGCATGATAGAGTTGGTTTCTTTGCAGCTCCCCCTGTACTTCCCCCTCATCCCCCTCCTTGATATGTTGTCAACAGTTATGGTTTTCTTTTTGTCTACTTAAGTTATGCTAAGGCTAGAAAGCCTTCCGGAAATCATGTTTGTAAGTTGTCTATTATAGTATTCTCCAATCCTCAATCTCAACAAGTATGATCGAAATGAGAGAGCAAAGATTATTGAAGCAAAATTTGTAAATTGTACCTTTTTGAAAATAAAATGAAAACAATTTTAAACGAAGAAAAATAAAAAATAAAAAAAAGCATAAAAAACAAAACCTTACATAAAAATCAAATAACATGGTTTAAAACCCACAACCCAATCCAAGTAATCAAAAAGTAAAAACAAATCACAAAAATAAAATAAAAACAAACTAATATAAAAACACGCAAAACAAAACAAAAAAAATCAATTAGATCAAGAGCATGAATAAAACACATGAGCCACATTAAAAACCCATACATAAAATAAATAAACAAAGGCCATAACATATGCGGCGTTGGTGAAGTATAACGCATTCTCCCATCAAAGCCTCGAGTTCAACCAATAGTATAAGAATTTTGAACTGCGTTAATAAACCAACTACGTTAATAAAAAAAATGAGGAGTTTCAACTGAAATAAAAATTATGGTGGCATGCTAATAGTTCGATACGTGTAGCAAAATGGTCGGATTTGTTGAAACGTGGGTCAGAGATCTCAGATCTATTTCTCCACTATTTTACCATTTTATCACCTAGTTCAGCATTTTGTAGCTTGATTAAAGTTTTCTAATTCAATTTTCAAACTATTCATGTGGGATAATGGTAAGGGGTTGGGTTTGTCTAGAATAGAATTGGTCATGAGCTAAAGTTTTGGCTTAGCTATTTTGATAATTATTAGACCATTTTGAAACTTCTTAACTCGGGACTAATTTCATTGCCGCATGGACAAATTGGATTGATCCATGTGGCAACATAGTGTTAGTTAACATTGCATAGTTATCATCCAGTTGTTTGCCACGTCACCTTTTCCAGTTAGTAGTCCATGTCAGCGTACCAAGTCATAGTCCATATCAGCATCTATACTGCCACGTGACACCTTTTAGAGATGCCACATGGCATTCCCTAGCACTGCCACGTGGCACCCATGCACCGCATTTTTACTATTTTGCTAAAACTTCAAACAACTATAACTTTCTCATACGACATCCATTTGAGGCGATTCAAGTGTCATTGAAAATATCTTGACGAGTTCTATGTAATGGGCTAGTTTTCATTATCATTTGAGACAATCAAAATATGGTCATTTATTGGGGGTTTTACAACAATTGGACTTGGAAAAATCATCAAATTATTAAAAACATGTTTTTGATAATAAAAAATTGCTTTAACCTCATTTTTTAATCACTAAAATTGAGCATCAAACAAAGAAATTATCAACAAAATAGTGACAAGTTGTCCAAAGTACCACTTCCTAGTAGGTAAAAAGAGCATTTCATTTTTATTTATCTTCCTTGAATCTATTTTATTAACATTATTTATGAATTTGTTGCGTATATATCATATCAAGTGAGATTGATCACCTCTCTCCTTCAGGAATCTTACATTTTATTGTTGATTCGTGCTAAGATTTTACAGGTCCCAAGATGATCAAAGAAGGTCAATTTATGCACAAGTGGTTCTCAAAGACCAATTTTCTTTTCAAAAGAACATGAAGAAGTCAATTCCATGTTAGAAGAACATTTATCATGTCATTTATACTCATTCATTTTCCTCTTTTATGAGCTTACAGTTTATCCATGAATTTACATCTTCCTACTACTAAAGCAAGACTTCAAAACCATTTTCTCTTTGCAAGTTTCATACACATGTCTCACTTACATAATTTCATCCCTAACCCATGAATAAAGTCACTTCAAATTCACTTATCCCTAGAGCATGACTTTAAAACCATCTTCCCTTTGCAAGTTTCATACTTTCCTGTCTCACTTACATTTCATCCCTAACCCATGAATAAAGTCATTCAGCTCATTTACAATGTTAAGTTACATGATTTCCCTCTTCATTTTGCCAAAAAAAACTTGCTTGATAAGAGCAAATCTTTCACCTATGGTCCTCTACAATATTACTTTATGCTCACATTAGATGATGGGGGATTCATTAAGGCCTCCCTTCTAACTAGTCTTGACCCATTGACTTCAGCACATTATCTAGGATCGTGACTAGAGTCCTTTTTAGTACCTTGAGGTTTGCATGCTTTAATAGCAAGTTCTCTCGCTAATGAACAATGGGAATACATCAATGTCCCCTGTTTGTCGGATCTTCTAGGTGACTCTACTTCAACGCATTTATTCGTGAGTAGTCTCGTGTTGGTTAATGATATTCATTAATGGTCGATAATCCAACAATTTCTTTCTATGTTTGACATCAACGAAATTTATTCACATAGATAAGAATTATGCCATGATGCGGATATGAATGAACACTGTATGATTTCATCAACTTGCAACAGTGTTCTAATTAATCAAGTTCAACAATAGTAACATAAGTTCCAGAAATAAGAAGGCACAAAGGTTCCACTTTCAAGATTTCATCCACTATTCATGCAAACAAAATAAGAAGAAGCAGATCATGTTCTTTCACTTTACATTCCATGATCCAGTAGTAACAACCCAGATATCACACATGCATAGCTTATTAATGTTTCAAGTAGGTGAAGGTATGGTTTTTTCTAATATTTAATCATTAATTCCTTGAATGTTAAAAGATATGTATTTGAAAATTTTCCCATGTGACATTGCTTCCCTCATTTTCAAAAGACAAAAACACCTTTAGCTGGGGGGGAGGATATCCATTATCATTTTTCATTTCCATATTCCATAACCTCATACATTCTTGACCAACATACTTATCCCAACTGAATGTTGTTGCAATTTTTGAAGATGGATATGTTTTAAAAAAGATTCAAATCATGAGCAAGGATTGCTTGATATGTATATGAATACGTTTTCATTTTGATTACATTCATATGTATTCTTTGTTTCTAGATTAAATTTACTTTCAAGTCATTAGAATATATTTACTTTCTTATTGGTAAAATAGATTTACTTGCATGTCACTAGAATAGATTTATTTTCATGTCAATAAAGTAAGTTTACTTTCATGTCAATTGTCATTTCAATTTCATAGATTAAAAAATTGTTTTCCAAGTTCCGAATTTGAGACTTTTGAAAAAGAAAGTGTGTGCATACTCATCTTAGACATTTTTCATGAATGGATTTGCCATCATTTCAATATGTTAATTCACTCTTAATTGAAAGTTGATTCTTGACATATATTGTGCAAGTATACTTCGCAAGTTCACGAACCTTGGGTTTGACAATTTAATGACAAGTAATTTAACTGAAAATTAAATTACCCAACACCAACTTTGTATCCAAACCTGCAAATAACTCTTATATAACCTAGAAGTGAACTTAGCATCCTAGTATGACATAATCTTCTTTGGAACACCATGCAAACTCACTATATCTCTGATGAAGACCTAGGATACATCGTTAGCTAAATTCGTAGACTTCACTGGAATGAAGCGTGCTACCTTAGCTATGTTGGGTTGTGTTATATTCTTTCCACATAGTTAACAGGGGGTTTGAGGGGTACCCGTAACCCCACTTATGGGGTCCGGGGAAAATTTTGGTTTTGGACCCTATATTAGGTTGGGCGGACCCACCTATGGTTTTGTGCATGAGTTTCGCACATGTTTTTTGGACACGATGGTTTTTTGGTCCATGGCATTGGACGTGATGGTTTTCGATCCATGGTATTGGATGCTTCAGCAGTATAAATATGTATTGTAACATTGAAAGGAATATAATGAAAAATCAAGTTGGTAGTCCCAGTTTTGGGATCCAGTGGGAAATATCTGTGTATACGTATTTTATGTGTTATGCTCTCGCATTTTTATTTTTCCTGTGATTTAGAATTCCTATGCAGGTAATTTCTGTACGGGGTTAAAACCTACAAGCTAGCATGTAAACCACAACCATAATAAAATCATGTTGTCTAGATGTCCTCGGAAAACCTGTAATGAAATCCATGGAAATGAACTCCCATTTCCACTCTGGAATCGGAATTGACTGTAGTAATCCAACCGAATGCTTACACTCTGCTTTTACTTGTTGAAAATCCAAGCATCTCACAACAAACTCTACCACATCTTTCTTCAGATTCAGCCAGTAGTAGAACTTCTTCACAGTTTTCAATGTCTTCTGATATCCCAGATGATCTGAATATGGCTTAGCATGACATTTCCTCAAGATAAGCTCCTTGAGCTCATTGTTGTCCAACACATAGATCTTGTCCCTAGATCTGACCAAGTCATCCACTATGAGACAATAGTCCACATCCTAATCATCGCTATCCTATTGTAAGTTGTGCTTAAGCTCCTTATACATGTCACCCTGTTATCCTACCTACAAGATATAATCATGTAGATATATCCCATAAGAACTATTAGATGATATATGATTTACATGTACTCTTCTGCTAAGAGCATTTGCAACCCTATTTTATTTTCCCTTGATGTATCTGATCTCAAAGTCAAACTCACTGATCATGGCCAACCACCTAGCTTGCCTGGTATTGTGATTCATTTGGTCAAATAAGTATCTCGATCCACTATGATCACTCATTAATACAAACATCTTGCTAAGAAGATAGTGCCTCCACATATTCAATGCATGAATGATCACTGCCAACTCAAGATCATGTGTCACATAGTTATTCTCATGCTCATTCAATTTCCTTGATTCACAGAACATTACCTATTCTTCCTACATCTGGACTCCACCAAGTCCTCTCTTGCAAGCAGTTGTACACACCACAAACTCTTTATCTGGATCTGTGATTTTTAACATTGGAGCATTTGCAACAATTGTTTCAATTGCTCGAAACTTGTTGCACATTCCTCTGTCCATTCAAATTTCTTACCTTTCCTTTGTAATGATGTAATAGGATAAGAAATTTGTGAGAAGTTCCTATAATAACCTGCTAACCCCGTGAATGATATGACCTCATCCACATTCCTAGGATCTACCCATTCCACAATTGATTTTATCTTTTTTAGATCTACTATTATGCCTTCTTTGGAGGCTACATGCCCCAGGTAGTGTACCTCTATCTGAAAGAAACTCCATTTACTAAGCTTGGAATACAATTGATGCTCTCTTAGTAATTTCAATATTGTTGCTAAGTGTTCGGCGTGTTCTTCCTCATCCTTAGAATATATCAATATATCATCAATGAATACAATAACAAACTTGTCCAAATAAGGACGCAATACATTATTCATCAAGCACATAAAAGTAGTTGGATCATTAGTCCAACCAAAAGGAACTACAACAAACTCATAATTCCCATACCTGGTATGGAAAATAGTCTTGTAGGAGTCCTCTTCTTTAATGCGTACCTAATGGTATCCTGATCTCAAATCAATCTTTGAGAACACCACTCCTCCCTTCAACTAATCAAACAAGTCATCAATCATCAGCAACAGATACATGTTCTTGATGGTTACCTTGTTCAACTGCCTGTAATCAATGCATAGTCTAAGAGTACCATCATTTTTCTTCATAAACAACACTGGTGCGCCCCAAGGCAACACACTTGGCCTGACGTATCTCTTGTCAAGCATTTCCTTCAACTGCAGCTTCAATTCTACTAACTCTAGTGTGCTCATCATGTATGGTGTCTTTGATGTTGATGTTTCCCCTGGTACCAACTCAATATAAAAGTCCACTTCCTTGTGAGGCGGTAACTCTGGAATCTATGCGGGAAATACATCCTAAAATTGTTGTAGAATTGGGTACCTGTTCAATATTTTTTCATCCTCAACATCCTTACCTTTATCACTGGATATGTGTATTGCAAATAACACACACCCTTTCCTGCAACTACGCTTTGCCTGCATAACCATTCTAACTAATGTTTCTTTTTTCTTACCCTGCAAGATTCTTTGTTCTTCATTATCATCCAAGCATTCAATAGCCTTATCAAAACAATCCATCTTAGTCCTATGAAGATACAACCATTACAAACCCAACAAAATACTAGATGATCCCAACGGAAGCACATTCAAATGTGTTGATGTAGGCATACCATTCAACTCAAATGCACAAGCTCTTACCCAATGATGAACTCTTTTCTTAGTAGTTGTAGCCAACTCCACTAACCAAGATTTTGCATGTACTTCTTTATTCAAACCACACTTATCCACCAGGTTAGGATTAACATAACTAAAATTAGATCCAGGGTTAATCAAAATAGAAACAACTTGATCACAAAGCTTACTGTCCATCTCGATAATAGATGTCTAATGATCCACCTGTCTATTATCCAACGCTACATAAATATGAGGAATACTTTATCCAACATCCCACACTATCTGTGCCTCCAGAGGATTGTAGATCTGAGGTCTACCACCCTGGTTCTGTGGAAAATCTCTCATGTGATGATCTTTATCACAAGTCCAACACTGTAGAGGCTTCCTTCAATCACCCTTGTGCTACTCCTCAGACTAAAACCCCTATCCTCTATCAGATGCATTGAACTTCTTAGGCAATGTTGCATTCTCTTTGTTACCTATGTCCTAAGGTCTTGTTCGCTTCTTATCCCATTTTCTTTTATTCTTTCATACCTTTCCAATCCTACCTAGTCTCATATCTGCGCTTCGATTGCTCATAACAATGCTTTAGCTTTCTGATGTCTTCCTCCAGTGATCTAGGCTCATCAAACTCGATTTTTTCCTTGAATGCTACAAGAAACCTACTGATGAATCTCTAATTCTTAGTTTTCTCTTCCTTAAGATAATGCACATACCTCAATAACGCCAAGAATCTGCTAGTGTACTCCTCATCAGTCATGGATCCCATCTTTAGCTCATATAATTATTTTGCCCTATTATCATAGTATCTCTCTGACAGATACTTCTTCTTAAAAAGTCTCTCGAACTCACACCAAGTAAACTCCTCTTCACGAATTCCCCTGACATTATTTACATCTTCCCACCAAAATGTTTGCTTTACCTTTGAGACTAAAGTAGCTATTTGGACTTCATGTTCTCTGAGTAATAATGCAATCTAAAGAACTTATTTATCCTAACCAACCACACTTATGCATCTTGTGACTTCTTCATTTCTCCATCAAATGTAGGTGGTTTTTCTTTCTTGAACTCATCCAGAAAATATCCCTTGTCACTCCTCTTATAAGGATGATAGCAACAATAACCATGGTCCATGTCCAAACTAGAACTAGAGTAAATCCCATGTCCATTGCATCATCTATCAGATGTATCCAAGAATCTACCATCTCCAATGGTATCATTTCTATCTGACATGTGCCCACCATGAGAATTGCTACGATATGCTCCATTAGTCCTATCCTCCGGCCCATAACCAATATGTGGTTGTCCTTGTCTTTACAAGTCTAACAATCTCTAAAGGATAACTACGTTGACCTCTGCTTATTTCTCCTATGCCCTGGAGAGTCTCTCTTGTGACTAAATGATTTTGTCATTATCTGCTTTGCAACTCCTTGTTTTTGTCTTCAAACTTCTCAAAATGTCTGTTATGTGAGGGGAGTACTCATCACCATGTTGCACGTCTGATTTATAAGAAGAATCTCGTGAACTATGATCCATCATTTTGATATTCATCTTTGACCTTATTCTTCCTGCAAGTATATCATGTCAACTAAACCAAAACATAAACTTAACCAACATACCTCAGTATATTTCAGGGGAGGATATATCATATGCAAGATCAACCACATTAGCAAAATACATGTATAAACATACTCATAGCAGTATATAGACATAATCTCAATCATCATCCCATTTACCATGCATGATGTCAAAAACTATAACATCAACTAGACACAATTCATGCACACCAACATAAGACACTGACATGCATAACCAATGGATATACAACTGACATGCATTCACGACAAACACAACCCAACAACAGCATCATCAACTTCTACATGGAAACACAACTATAACAATGACTACCTCCATTCATACATAACAGACAGATAGACCACAAGCATAATGAACACATATGCAACCGATATGTATGCATGACAAGCACAATTTTCCCATCTAGTCCAAGGGTTGAACCATGCTCTGATACCACTATGTAACACCCTCCTCCCACATTTACCCAAGCTATCTGGTCCATTGGGGTAAATATGTGATGAAGAGTTACTATGATATGATTCAACTCCCCAAGTATAGTTAAGGAAGTGGAATTGACAAACCAAAACCAAACTAACCTTCCTTGGGAGCTACAGGACTCCCAGGAGCTAACCAACCACTCCAGATGCCCAACCCCTTGAGTTAACTTGACGTTTAACTAAACTAGACCCCTATTCTCTCCCTTGAAGGGCCCTCCATGTAATTGTAACCCTCAAGTTGCTCCCACAACAAGGCCTCTATGCGACTATAGTATTTTTTAGGTAGTTCTGTGCCAGTGACCCCGAATTCTGAGCCACTTTTCCAAGGCTAGGACTGAGGCCTCTGCCCAAAACTTGATGAAATCCTCATAAATGATAAGTAACAAGAAGATAATACCTATAATGCAAAATTTTAACAAGGACCTGACCTTACTCATCCTTTTATGACAGGCATTTCATCAAACACATCATGAACGTGTAATGTACATGTCATAAAATCACATCTGAACATAGGGACCTCATACTTATTTAAGATTCATCAAGAAGGTTTAATTCCCTCTCACATTAGTTGCATTACCATCTATAACCATACTTGTCACCATCATATAACCATATAAATAACAACAATAAAACAACCATCATAGCCACATAATAACAAGTACATTTACACATAGTGTATAAGAGGAAAGGATCTCTTATTAACATATGCAAAATCCAATCAAGTCAGGGACTTCCTTGTACCAACCAAGCATAGATTGGGTTGAACCAAATATTTCTTTCATCCAATCACAACCGCACCATATTCCAATCATGAATGTGGGATATCATGGAATAAACCAAGAAAAGCAAACCAGGGCTTCAAGAGGCCAAACCACCTCAACCCTCAACTAGTGATTCCACCTCACGGTTAGACATTACTAACCATCACCAGATCAATAGTTATCCAATTTATCTAGGGATCTAGAGCGTTTGTCCCAACCTGACTTCTAGGACTAGTAACTCAACCCACAGTTGTCATTGGGCTCCAGAGCATTTGTCCAACCAAGGCTTCCGCAACTAGTACCTCAACCCACCAAGAGCTCCAGAGAGTTTTTCCAACCAAGGCTTTCAGGACTAGTAACTCAACCCAAGTTTTTATAGGGCTTCCAGCGTGTTCGTCCAACAAAGGCTCCAGGAATTAATAACGCAAACCATATCCATAAGTAACATGAGAACCAACCAAAAAATAAAAGGGTAAAACCCACAACACCATGGTTGTCCAGGAAATGGCAAGGATAGAAAAAACCATTGTCAATCCAAGAAATCCTCCAAGCCAATGATAGATAATAAGTAAATAACCACATGCATATTCCATGTATTCCAAAACTAGCAATGAAATCATACGTGCAACTAGGTACCTGCAAAGAAAACTCATTGTATTTGTTGATCCCGTTGTCCTCTTGCACTTCACTGCTTTTCCTTTGCCTTATTTCTCCAATTCCCAAGTATACCACAATACTCTAAAAGTTCTCCAAGAAAACTCTAAGTGTCTAAGAGTATGAGAGAGAGAGAATAGAATGAGAGTGCCAAAGAATGAACTGACAAAAGCTGTGAACTGATCCTCAAAAACCTTTTTATCCTTGAGACCTTTATTTTCTTCAATTTCCATTATTTTTCCTTCATTTTCCTCCTCACATGCAACATGTGACCTTTCACCTTCATTTTCTTCTATTTTCCATTATTTTCATAAATAAAATGCCAATAAATGCCTCATGCCTTTCCAAATCCTCTGCCATTTCCTTTGCTAATTTCCATAGACATTAATTAATCAGAAGTGACCCCCATCACTATATTTTTGCCCAACATTCAACTTGGAATATGTTTCTAATGACCTTGGTTATTGTTTTTCCTTTATTAACTTTATTACATGGATTTTTTAACATGGGCTGTTACAGCATAAGGGAGGAAGAATTGTCTTGGAATAAATTTGAGGAATATTTCAGGAGCAAGTATCTATCTGAAAGATACTTTGAAAACAAGGCTAAGGAGTTTTATGAACTCATATTAGTTCAAATTATGGATCATGAGTACACCAACAAATTCTTAGAGCTAATAAGGTGTGCTCCTTACCTTAAGGAAGAAAAAATGAAGATTCCAAGGTATGTCACTGGACTGCCATAATCCTTCGAGGACATAATTGAGTTTGATGAGCCCAATGATGCAATTCAAAAATTGAAGCATTGCTATGAGCAGTCTAGGTGTAGGCCTGAGTATAAATCAAACAAGAAATCAAAAGGGAATACCAAGTTCAAGGGGAAAGGGAAAAATGAGATCAGGGGAATGAGTGTGACCCTTGTTAACCAAGTGTTGTCATTGCGACAAAAACCTCCAAAAATTTTCCTACACTCGAATTTTGGAGCCTACTACAAATATTACGATCAGTCGTTCCGTAGTCACTTGTTGGTTAGTTGATGTTTTTGAGCTCCCTTTTGGATTGAAAGTGTCGAAGGTACTTGTTCACACATGCTCATTCTACAACAAGTTCATGAGTGCATTCTTTTCTGCAATCTAGAACAAGCATAGTATTGCTCATCAAGAATCTACTTCTATAATGTCCAATCCATGTTGATAGTTAGTGCGCACTAGTCCTTCTCTGCCTCCCAGAACTGCATAGTTGGCTGAAGTGTTGAAAAATCCCTCAACCTAGCTCACTGACTCCCAAAATTGCGTAGTTTCTCACTCCTGCCCAGTTTGTACTACGCATTGTGCAGTCTCAAGGCTCAAGCCTCAACCCTAAGCTCTTGAACTCTACAATTGCACAATCACCTAGGCTCCTCTGTCCTCGAGAACTATGCAATAGGCTGATATAGTGTCCATCCCCTTAGCCTGTCACACTGAGCTCCCAGATTGTGCAGTTTTCTTTCTCAGTCTAGCCTGAATTGCACATTGCACAGTCTCAAGGCTCAAGCTTCACCCCTAACCGCCTAAGTTGTGAAATTGTGCAGTTTTTGAGCCTCTTTCCCAACATGTCACCCACTTTTGACACAGTCAATGGATCAATATGCACCATCTTATACTAGGAGTTTATCACACTGATGTCGTCTTGTCATGACTGGACTACAGATGCAAGTACTCTATCATGATATGGAAAGATGATGATGAAGGATCTGGAGAATGAGGATATGATAGAAGACACATATGGAGATAAAGAGATGAGATGATTATCAGGTGAGAAGGCGAAGAAACAATGAACTATAACAGAAGATGAAAGATCAAGATCACATGCAAGACTCGTCATTTTCAAGTCATAGGGAGGAGGAAGAAGAAGAACATTTACCATCTTTTCTAGAATACACAAAGAAAGAAGAGGCAAAGAATAGCTTGACATTTCCATGTCATCATGTAGTCCATGTCATTTTGTGTCATGAGTCATCATGTGCCACATTATTTGGTGGAATATGTAATTCAATATTAGATAAATCTATTGTAAAGTGGAGTTCCAAAGGACATGTACATAAGATGAAGAGTCATGTAAAGTTGAAAAATCATAGGAAGTCAAACAGTCATGGGGGTAGTCAAAGAGTCACAATGGAGGTGAAGCATCACCCCATTGATTATATATACACCCTCATTGTATGAGAAAATGACTTTTTAACCTTGGCTCCTCCAACAAGGTATTAGAGAGACAAGCTAGTTCTTTTGGGGAGAAAGGAGTGGCTCCAACACTCCACTATTAGGGCTAGTGGTGTTCGTTATATGCATGTGTCTTGTGACTTTTACTTAATACTTGAAGCTTGATGGATGACACGTTCTCATGCATGAATTGTGAATATTTGTAAGACTGTTATGTGAATGTTTATAATTCATGTTTGCTTTCAACTATACTAAGTTAGTTGAACTATTTCAGTTATTTTAGTGCTTATCTACTTGAGAATGTGTTGTAATGGTTGTTATAACTATCACATCCTTGTGGACTATTCCGCTGGATGTTAGACAAATCTTTCTTGTTTATAATGGTTGTAATGACCGTCGCATTTTTGTGGACTATTCCACTAGATGTTAGACGAATATCTTCTATGTGTCTGTGTATCTACTAGGGTGGTACTACGACCTCTCTCCTTAGAGGCTCACTTTCCTTTCCCTCTGCAATAGAATAATCTTAACACATATACAACCGAACACTCACCAGACATCCTCACTTGCTGATCCGAGATTACCTGTTTATAACCTTTTTTGTTGAACTTTGTAGCTAAGGAAAACCCATAACAATATATGGCAGTCGGGCCGATATCCAAAATGGGGCTCCTATTCTAAATGGTAAGGTCTAATTGGGACATCACATTGGGGAGACCCCCTTGGTTGATGGATTTCTAGCACCATCAACAAAATGGCGCTAGAAGGAGGGCCAAACGATAGGTTGTGCCCATTAAGTCTACTTTGAATCTCTTATTCAAAATGGCTCTTCCCCAAATCATAATCCCATGATGTTTTTCTAAATAGATTAATCTTACCATCCCTGTGGAAGTTATTCATAACCTATCCCAATTTAAGTTTGATGGTGAGGGTGAATTAACTCTCCATGAACATTTGTTTCAAGTTTTCCATTTTTTCCTTTCTAACGAAATACATTGCAAGGATGTCATGGCTAGATTACTCACCCTTAAATTTGAAGGTCGCGTTAATCAATGGTGTCATACATTACCCGTTGCTTCTATCCATTCATTCAGACAACTTGCGAAGGAGATTCATAAAGCATTTAATAGGTATGATTACCAGGATGTTCTTATAAGAATTAATTAACTAAGAATGAAGCATAATGAATTAGTTGAGGATTTTTCCAATTGATTCCTTCACCTTTGTTATGAATTTCCTAGAGAAGACATACATTGGGATTTCTTTAAACGGAAGTTTAAGAATTTGGTTCACATCTCTTTGCATGGTGAATTTACTTCCCCAAGTTTTGTAAATAACGAATCACCTCTAATTTCAGAGGAGGAATCTATTACTCCTTTCTTTCCTTGTCCTTCTCCTTTTCCAGTTTCGATGTGGGTGCCTCATTGCAACGATAATAAAGTTGGGAAAGCTACAAATCAAATTCCTAATCCATCTCTTCATCCTCCTTATGCTTCTCATGATTGAGATATAATGAAAGAAACCCCAGAGTGGCTCATGGAGCGTAGGGTGAAGGATAATCATTTCATTCCTCAAGATGACATTGGCACTCTTAACATCAATCTTGAATCTGGTTCCATTAAATGTGTTACTTATTCAAGGGACATCTCTCATTATCTATCATCTACATGTCATGACTCTGCTTATCATGATCTACTTGATCAATTTTCTGCACCAACTAGCTCTTCATGCTCTCCTAATTTTTGAGTTTTTGGTTCAAATTGCGATCAGATACAAGGCAGTCACATTACACTGATAGAGGAGAAAGAAAGTGAAGATACTTTTGATCTCTCTTATCCTTTTCAAAGTCCCCCATGTCAAGATGATGCACTTCCATTCTTGGATGATTTTCAGCCTAATAATCTGGCTAGTGAATCAAATCCAATCAATTATTTCAATCAATCCATAGTCTTGGGAAACAATCCTTCTAATGGTGATGATTTTGTTGAGGTAAGCGATGACGAATTCCCAAGTGCACCAGTTGATCTTTCATTTTCTCATGAGGATTTTAATTAGATCTAGAATCTCATTCAATCAAAGAAGATGATTTTATCGAAACTTCCTCTTCATCTCACTATCCCTTGTGCTCTACATTGCAACGTGATGGAGATAATCCATGCTCTTCAAGTTCTTCATCCAATGAGTTAAATTTTCAATAGACACAAGGTGGTGAGATTCTCCATGATGAAAATGAAAACAATCAAATCATTGAGTACTCTCTCCATCCCTCATCATCTCTCTCTTGCATGAAGACAACTCTTCAAATCAACCTGCTCATGAAATTTCTCCAATTCATACATCTTCATATTTGCAATCAAAAGAATATTTCAACTTGAGTAATCTAGTTCTTGAAGTTGAGAAATCTAGTCAAATCAGTCACAGAGATGGTTTCCATCCAGTGGTAGTTGTCTTAATGAAACAAGTGGTAGCGGCAATCCTCGCACCATTCATGATCTATTTCAATCTTCAAAATGTGATTTTACAATCTTTAAAAGTTTCAGGACTTGTTTCGAAGTTGAGGCACTTCAACTTTCGTTGATGGTTATGTCAGGATCTCACGACTCTAGTGAGCCCCCCAAACTAAGCCAAATCTGGTTTCTCTCGCAAAATACTTCTCTTTGCATGGTTGCACTCGATGAAAATTTCTTTTTGAAAGATGTTTGGTATTCTGGATGTCATATTTCAAGTTTCCAATATTTTACTTATGATCAAATTCAATAATATTCTTTGGTTGATCCATCTTCATGCAAATTTCTTGCATCAAACTCAGGTTTGGAATATGTTTCTCTCATAGAGTCATTGAATTACTAAGTTTATCATTTCAAAGACTATATTTGGTCAAAGGAATCATCTCTTTCAGATTCATTTCTTAATAGTCAGCTCCTCGTTTCTCTTGCAAATGTTACATCCCAAGTATTTCCCTTCATCGCACCTAAAATCATCTTGAGTGATAATGAATGCATGAGTTACTGCATGAATCAAATCCTTCATCATTCACTATGTCCTGACTAGTCTCATGTGTTTGTTGTGTTGGCATTCCTTTTAAATTATTTTGATGATTACTATGTTTGTACAGTTTCTCACCAGTTACAGGAAAATGGTTTGTCGCATCCGACAAGAAAGGAAGTTGGTTCTATTATTCAGAGCATGTGTAGAGTTGCTCATTTTGATATATCTGTGTTACCTACAAATTGGTAATCTCATGTTTTAATCAATCCATCCAATCATGATTCTAGATTTGATTTTACATCATTTTCTCTTCATGGTTTCACATCTCATCCTTCGAGTACTTGTCAAATGGTTGAGGCACTTCAGCCTTCGTTGATGGTCATGTTGGGCCCTCATTATCTTGACAAGTTGGCTGAATATGATTAGATTAATTGTGTCTCAGAATATTCTCATCTTGATATCATGCTTTCAATTACAAATTCATATTTTCATAGATTTCAAAATTTTCGAGAGGATTTTTTCAAGTTTCACAATCCAATCTATCCTTACTTGGATGCATCTTACTTAGCAAGCCCTTTTGCTAATAACAAGCTTCGGCCTTTTCTCATGCTTGCTAAAATGGATGGCACAGATGAACGTGGATTCACAAGAAGTTTCCAAGGTTTGTTTAGTTTTGATCTTCATCAAAAAGGTAAGAATGTGAATTGGCTAAAAGTAGTAACTATGACATATCTTCTACTGACAGGCAAGAACTTCAATTTTTTGTGCAAGTTAATTTAAGCTCTTATATTTTCCATTGCACATTCTTTTATATTTGTTTTAATCAATCACATATTTTTGATTGCAAGTCAAGAATAGTTACGGTGGCTACATTGTAATTTCATTACACTTGACATTGAAATTCTAACTGTTTAGGTTAGGAGTAGGAATTGTTGCATTTTAGTTTCCCCTTTCTTGCACTCATCCCACACTTGTTCTCCTTAGTATTTCTTGTCTTTTCTTACTTTTTTCTTGCATCATACTTTAGTGTAGCCTCTTTTTTCTTATGCTTTAGTTTTTCTTACTTGTTGTGTCATGTCTTTTCCTTTTGTTCTATAAATAAGGCTTTACATGAAGCTTGTCCTATTTGGGCTCAAATGACAATATGGAAAAATAGAAAAGAACTTTGTGACACTGCAACATTTGGATAACTCTTTGTTCTTATTCCTTCTCTTGGTTACACCTTTTTGTCAATGATGTTTCAATGGAAAATATGATCCTTGTGTTAGGAATTCCTTGTTTCAAACCATGATAACCATGTCTATTCTGGAAACCTCATCACTACACTTGGGTTTTTATGTTTTAGTGTTTCAGGATGATCTAATCAAGTAGAGAAGGACAAGGGAAAAATCTAAATAAGCAAACCTAAATCAGAGGTCTATATAAGCTTCTTTGAAGGAACAACCTCTCTTGCTCTCAATAAGTCAGGATCCCAGTTTCACTCATAAATAAATAAGTGCCCATGCACAATCCTCTTTAAATAAATAAATAAAGGCGAAAGAAGAGAAAGGCTTCCTGCACGGAGAGGTGAAGCAAGCAACTCCATCAGGGCATTGTTCAAGCTCGCTAGCAGTGGATCAATGTTTGTGTTCCTGAAGTGACTCCATTGGGGTATTGTCCAGGCCTACTCGCAGTAGAGCAACACCAAAGATGAAAAACTATACTCTAAAAATCTAAAGCTCGTGAACTTCATTACCCTATCCTGATTCAAAACATTGTGCGATCGTTGATCTTGTGTTTGTGTTTAACCCAGTGAAGGAATGAAGGGGAATATATTTATGCATGGGTAAGTGGGGAAGCCATGATAATATAAACAATGAATCAATACTTCCTAAAGAACTAGACCATGGATGAAATAATTGACCGAGGAAGAGAAGTTGGAGTTCTACCAGTGTGTTTCCAAGTGTTGTCGTTGCGACAAACACCCTCCAAAAATTTTCCGACAGTCGAATTTTGGAGCCTACTGTGAATCTTGCAATTGGTCATTCCATAGTCACTTCTTGGTTAGTTGATACTTTTGAGCTCCCTTCCTGAATTGGAAGTGTCGAGGATACTTTCTCACACATGCTCATTATGCAACAAGTTCATGATTGCATTATTTTATGCAAACTTGAACAAGCATAGTACTGCTCATCAAGATTGTGCTTGTACGATGTCTAATCCATGTCAACAATTAGTGCACACTGACATTGATAGTTTCTCACTTCTAGTTGTGTTTGTACTTCTATTTCGATGAGTTTTGCAAACTGTTCCTTTCGTGCACCTTTGTTTTTTGCGAGTGTCATTTTCATGTTTTCGGTTGTCACTTTTTCTTGCTTTCACTCTAATTAGTGTAATTTTCATGCTATCTTTGCTCTGGCACGTGTTGCTTTCACCATCGTTCACATATCGCAAGTATCGTTCACACTTTAGCACTTGTCGTCTTCTGGCATGTTAAGTGTCACACAATGTACATAAGCTTGTTTTGGTGGTTTCAAGAGGTTATCTTTGTGAAAATGAGTCGATCTTACCATGTAGACATTATTTGCACTCATTTTTTAAGTTTTAAGCATTGTTGCACAAGTGTCGTCACGGTTGTTGCAAAGTGTATCTTTAGTGTCGCACTTGCCATAAGTTGTCACAAAGGTTGTCACACTAAGGGAAGTATGTTCTCATGTGTTACCATTATTCACATCAATTTCATTGATCCCACACTTCTGAAAATTCCTAGCATCTTAGCCTCATTCGACCTTCCTAAACTACAGATTACGCAGTCCTAGCCCTCAAGCTGCAACCTTGTCTCTTGACACTACACAATGCACAGCTCTTGCCTCCTAGGACTATGCACTGTGAAGTTTCAGTGCTCAAGCCAAGGTCTTGGCCTACAAAATTGTTCAATTCATCCCTCCAGCTTGGCCTCATCTGAACATTGCACAATCTTTGAGCACAAGATCAAACCTTGAGCTCTTGAGCTACACAATCACTAGGCCTTCTCTACCTCCCAAAACTGTGTAGTTGGCTGAAGCAGTGAAAAGTCCCTCAGCCTGGCTCACTAACTCCCAAAAAAGTGCAATTTCTCTCTCTTGCCCAGATGGTACCACGCATTGCACGGTCTCAAGGCTCAAGCCTCGACCCTAAGCTCTTGAACTACGTAATCACCTAGGCTCATATGCCCTCCAGAACTGTGTAATATGTTGATACAGTGTCCATCCCCTCAGCCTATCACACCAAGCTCCCAGATTGCACAATTTTCTTCCTCACATTGAGCTCCCAACATGTCACCCGATTCTAGCTCAATCAGTGGATCAATATGCACCATCTTAGATTAGGGGTTTATCGTACTGATGTTATCTTATCATGAATGAACCGCAGATGCAGGTACTTTAGCATGTTATGGCAAGATGATGAAGAAGGATATGGAGTAGGACATGACAGAAGACACATATGGATATGAAGAGGTAAGATGATCATCAGGCAACAAGGCAAAGGAACACCAGACTATAATTGTTGGGACAGGGTCCCTTAGGGTCAATTTTTGGGAAGAAGCCCAAGTTTTATTTTAAAAAGTGTAAAGTCTCTGCAAGTTGTGGTCGTGGAGTGCGTAGATAATAAAGTGTCATAAAAGGTTTTACCCTTATTTTATGTAAGTTGTGTCGGCTTGTATAGACCTACCCATGGTCCATGGACCATGGGATTGTATAAAATGAAGAGTCTTAGAGAGTGTAAGGCATAGAAGGGATATCAATGAAGACAAATGTAATGGGTTAGTAGAAGGAAGAGCGAAGAAGACTTAGAGTAGAAGAGAGGCTCTGCAGCTGTGTGCGTAGAGGCCTAGAGTAGACTCTGTAGCTGAGTGCGCAGACCCATACAACTGAGTGCGCAGGGAAGTCTTGAGTCTGTAAGAAGAACTAAAGTATTAATAAAGTGATTATTCCAGCAATTCCTGTGTTTTGGCTATTTCTTTATGAATGAATGCGCTATTATGTTATGATGAATGATGGGTTTATGAATTAATAGATTATTGATGTGTGATTTTACATGATTTATATTGTCATATGAATGCAAGTAATAATAATTGTTTACACGAAGAATATCTTGTTGCATGTTAATGTTATCAAATACTTAATCCGATCTAGGTAAATACAAAATTAAGGGTAATTATAGAGGCACGTAGGTGGTTGATTCACCTATTTAGGATCCGCGAAAAATAGTCGTAGACCTTTGCGAATGTATAGAATCTGATTAAAGGAAGTTACATCGATAAGCCATAAAGGCTTATCGATCTGCGCAAAGGCAGGTTTAGGGCATAAAATGACATCACAATCATCTCTGGGTGCAAAAACTTGGTTCCAACATCCCCCCCATACTGCTTTGGGTGAGACTTCAATCCACGCTCCGTGATTTGATGCCGAAAGGTCCAGTAGTGTAGGGATTTCTTTGGAAAACTAAATCTAAATTTGGGTCAATACCCACTAAGCCAACAAATGGTTCCATTGTCAGGACTAGAATCTGCATAAACAGATGTGTGATGTCGCATCACTGGAATCCAACAAAGAAATAAATTGAGGAATGGTTGGATAGAAAGATCCACGAGTTCGATGTGCAAGAAAATAGAAATTCGTGATTGACGAAAGAACAGTGGTTGGACGGGTACTTGTATACAGAGATACAAGAAATTTTCTTGTGTTCCTTCCCAATCGAGCTATACAAGTGGATCTCTAAATTAGCAAATGGCCAAGGAAGGTGGAGGCTTGACGGTCCAATAGTGTGGACCTCATAGTTAGTGCGGAGATTGGAAGCCTCTAAAGATAAGATCGTGTGCATTGTAGATCACTTGCTTGATCGTGTCATCGGAGGATTTGTGAGAGAATTTGCGGTCGATACCTCGGTCAGCTACAGTGAAGCAGAGCGACACTTATTCAAGGGACCGTGAGGTAAGTATTTAAGATATTTGAATACTTGGATTAAAATTCTCTTATGTGAAAAGTGAGTTATGCAATTACCTTGATGTTTGGAGCTACGTGAAGTGGAAAGCTATTCAGGGATAGAGGGAGAACATGCCCTGAGTATAGCCCATTGATTAAGCCTCCTCTGAATGATGAAAAAGGAGCATCACAAGCTTCATCGTAGAGCGTTTTCCAATTAATAAGGCAATGGTTCCCGCGAATATCCCATCCACCCACACCACCTCCATCTTCACCTCCACTGCATACACCTTCGCCCACAGCGCCACCACCTCTGCCACCGTTCAATATGGCGAATGCAGTGAAGTTGCATGTTTTCAAGGGCTTGGGAAATGAGGACCTGGACCAATTTTGGTTCATTAGGAAGGTCATATGGACAACCCAGAATATTACAGAAGATCAAATTAAGAAAGCAACATTGGTTACTGCTTTGCAGGATCGCGTCCTAATGTGGTACATTAAGTATTGCACTGATAACCCGACGGTTGCGTTGGCAGACATTCAAACTGTGTTGAATAAGGAATTTAGTAGGCCCAAGTCTAAAGCACAATCAATTGTTGGATTCAAGGAAATCATGATGAAGCCTGGAGAAACACCCTGGGAGCTGGATTAGAGATTGAAATGCAAGATCCGTGAAGCTAACATGAATCTTACGGATGGACAACACTGCGAATGGTTTGTAGCTTCGCTCTTGCCTCACTTAAGGGTTGCTTTATCACATAAAAAGATAGGGACCCAGGCAGAAGCCCTGGAAATTGCGATGAGACTGCATGAAACACTGATTCAGGACGCTTCTTTGGGAGTGCAACACATTCACACAAAGTTGCAGAATCTTTGCCTAGATTTCCAAAGTCTAAAGAAGGATAAAGCGTCTCGGCGAGAGGTGTACGAAGAAGTTTGGTGCCTAAAGTGTAAAATCTAGAGGCATGATAAAGATCACTACCCTGTCTTCATGAATTATGTTGCAGGAGGAGGGTCAATGCCTCTAAATCTGGAAGCTCATCATGGGACAAGTACAGGGCCCGTGCTATGGTGTGTTATCTGTCAGGTAGCTGGAAAACATGTGACAAACAATTGTCACTTGCTGCAGAAATTTGTAGAGACACTGCAACAGCTCTTCTACAACTTCTGTAAATCGATGGGTCACGATGAGCGCAATTGTCATAGCTATGAGTTATTGATGGAGAGAACACCCGCGTATCATATGTAGATAGAAAATTGGCCTCCAGATCAAGGTGTTGGGGGAGCGCAAGGAGGATACCAGGGGCACGGATGAAGCCGAGGAGGAGGAGGACCAGCACGAGGTCGGGGACAAGTTGTTTGCTACAATTGTGGAGTGCCAGGACACTACGCATGAGAGTGTACTGTTGAGGTATAAAATGTGTCTTTTTAGCTCCTAATTATCTTCACATTAGTTATAAATCCGGGAAAGACTTTCTATTTCAAGAGTATAAACAGTATGTGGCAGCTATTTACTCAAGAGTAATGTTTCTAAATTGCAGTACAGTGCTTTCAAATACAAGAGTAAATGGATGTAGTTAGTGAACTTGAATTACAATTAAAAGAAAGCTTAACTTGCTAATGAAACCAAATCAAACATTCATTCAAGTATCAATCAAGAATACAGTAACAATAACTCATTTCTCTTTTAACTGATTGATGTTCCAAACCTATTTTCTAATATGAACAACGAGGATCTCGGTCTGAAAGCGTAGACAGTAGTAGTCAATGCTCTTTACAGTAGAGAATCTCAAGATAGCACGTTGAACTAAATAAATAGATTGGAAATAGAATGTTGAACTTAAATGACTAAATCTGATATAACAATAAGAGAATACTGAAGCAGGTAATTAGATAACAACTTGAATCAATATTTCTGTAGCATGTAAAATAGAGTAGTTTTGTTTAAGTCTGGGAATACGAAATAGCAAAGCGATGCGATTACGATAAATGGAAATCAAACCAAACCATCACACGGCAGAAATTATAAAAGAATGATACAGGAACAGCAAGTGAATCCACCAGGGTCGGGCCCTTAGCTGCCAGTGAACACTGCCATATTACTTCAGTATGTGAGAAGGAATAGCAATTGTATTATATATTGGTCATTTGCAAAATAGTTACAGCCAGTTTGTACTCTGTTTCAACAAAGAGAGTCGATGATCAATCTTCCATCTTCAGTTAACTTTCCTTCCTTGTGCTAATGTTGTGATCTCCTTTGTTCTTATCCATAACTGCACGCTCCATCCTTGGCTTGCTGCATGTATGTTGTTTATTGGTTAAGGAACAACAGTTGTTCCATTTCGTCATTTTCTTGCATAAAGAGTGATAACAGTTAGCTAAATCGTGATGATAGATAATTTCCTTATTTTTACCATAATCCTTTGATATATTAATACTTTAGGGTGTAGAAGGGATATAACTAAAGAAAAGGATAATGAAATAAATAATATGTGCATACCTTTTCCATGACTCAACATACTCCCCTGCTTACCCTTTTTCATGTCCTCATGAAAACCATATAGTTTTTATGCAGAGTAGTCAAGGAATAGGCTGGAGAAGGGATGTCATGAAGTGATCTGAACCCATGATTCTTGGCCAAGGTTTCAAAAATGTGTCTTGTATGTCCTTCAGGTAATTCATATATAGCTTTATAGACTTCTATAGGATACTGACAGTAGAACTACGGAATCGACAGCCTAGCCAATATGGGCCTTCCCTCAAGATGAGGTTGTTATAAGTAACAAAGCGATTTGCAACCAATTTAAAGTTTTTATAGTTGAATGGTTCTCTGTCCTATACATTATGATTGGAAACTGTCCATCTGAATTTAGCTTCTGCCAAGGAGTTGTATTTGATAGAGAGAAAATACTCTACCCCCTGCTGGACAATTTCTTTGTGAAATGGCCCCAAGACCTGCATTACTCCTTCCTTTTGCATCAAACTTTTGTGTTTGGCCAACATTTGTAGTAGGTTTTTCGGTTCACCTCTGGCCTAAAGGTCCAACCCATTTTCCTACCTCTGGAAAGTATTATGGGTTGTGAACCATTTCAACTGGTTCACAGCAAATGAGATGAAAGCTTGAAATTGTACATCCCCCACAAAAGGGTTGGGATTATTCTCCATTTCTTCTTCCAAAACAAAATTATGCAAATAAAACTCACAGATTAATCGTTGAACTTTCACTCCATGGTGTTTACAACAGTTTATGAAATCTTCAACAGTTTTCAGTTCTATGGGTTTCCCTACCCTAACAACCTTAATTTTTAACTGTAAATACCTTTCTAACAAAAATAAAGCGTAGTTATTGGCAGGGGACCTACATGCTAAAACATCCATGTATAATGAACAGAGAGTATCCATTTGATGCATGACTGCCTCCAGTCTAATCTCTATTTTCTCAGTTCTTTCTTCTACCCTCTGATATTTATCGAAGGCCTCGCTTTCTGGTGCATTGATATCCCACAATTGCCTCTGTAATTCCTGGTACCTCTGTTTGGGAATAGTCTCTTCCTCAAGCCTTTTTATGGTCAACTGAGCATGTGCCTGATTCTCTTGAAGGTTTGTTATACCAGGATCGCTGCATATCAAAATATCTTTGACTTGTATATATGTCTGGGTGTTTTTATTATGAGATTGAGTACCTATAGTCTGCGTACTCTTATCATGGGATGGAATGCTTAAAGTCTGCATTCTTTTATTACGGACAGTCAGACTTTTTGTCTGGGTGGCCGTGCTGTTGGAGGGTATTGCCTCCGTTTGAACAGCTACATTACAAAAATGTACATTCTCTATTTGGGCAGCCGCTTCTGTAACGGTTGCATGTTGTTCCTTATCAATTTGAATGAATATGGTCTTAGTTTGAGTTCGAGTAACCCTTTTACTATGAAATTCAGTTTGAATGGTTACATTCAAAATTTTCCCCTTTTTAATGTCTTTATCTTTTGCTTGAGTCTTTTCACTAAATTTTGCAGCTTCTGTTGTTCCTTTCTCAACCTCTTAGTTTCGCTTTTCTTCTTTCTGGGAGGAACAACTATTTCACTAATTGTTTCTACTCTTAGCCAGCTCGGTTGCTAATTTCGGTTTTGTTCTCCAAGGGTTGTGTCTTTACCCTGACTGGTCTCTATTTCCTCTGTTTGGCCCACATCTTCTGTGTTTAAATTGACCTGACTAGATTCTTTTGGAGGGGTATCCCTAGTTTGGTCTACCTCTTCCTGAGTGGCTTCTGCCCCTGTTTCTACTTCACCAATTATTTCTTCTAATATACTCCTATTATGGGTAGAGTTTTCTTTCGATTGTGTTGCTTCAACATTGAGGTTGAGCAGACTTTCAGGTTGTTTATATTCACTCATATTGGCCAAAATCTTGGCCATTCAACCTCATGTAATGGGTCTTGTGGTGGACTTGTGTTGGGAGTTAAGGGAATTTCTATTTCATTCCTCTCCTCTTCACTAGTATGCTATGTTTCCTCCTCAAGTTCTGACTCTTGGTTGTCTCTTCCTTCCAGCTGTAAGAGTTGCTCATTTTCAGGGCTAGATAATTCTAAGGGTTGGCTACTGGTACCCTGGAGGTTTTCAGCTGTTCCCAGGCTTGTCCTCAATATGGAAGAGTGCCTACATTTTCGTGGTCTATTTGTTGTGCTAGTGGTCCTTTTCCTTTTTGGGGCAGGTGAGGCTAACCCCCCTTCTATAGCAAACACTAATTCTTCCAAACTGTTTTGCTGTTGGGCAAGGTGGTAGCTTACTATCAACTGAATTAGACAATAATGACTTACAACAGTCTCTATACGTTGGGATTTCTTTATGCTTTAAGCAGCGTCATGCAACAAGAAATTCAAATTTGCAGGAAAGTTTACAGAACATTTATGTTTTAGAACTACCAGTAATTTAAGGTGGCGTGGTCTTACCACATATTTTCTTCCATCGCATGTGATATAGCTCTAAAAAACTCTATCCAGCTCTATCCATGGTTCTCCCATAAATGAAGGTTGAACTCCTTTGCCTTTGACAATCAAGTTCTGTCCCTCATCTCGAAAGGCAGCAATGGCATCTTGTAGCCTCAATTTTTTATGCGTCCATATGGGTCCGACTGCTGGTAATCCAGACACCTCAGCTATTACTACATCTGTTACTATCATTCACCTTCCTCTTATTATAGAATGATCAACTTGCAAATTCTGTAAAAATTTTATAGCCACGGTTTCATTGGGTTGCTGTAGTCATATAAAATATGCAACCCATCCGGCTCATACTAGAATTTCTTAGGCGGCATTAGAAACAGCTAGTATCTGTGGCTCGCTGTGTACTGATCATCCGCCTCCCATTTTGTTTGAATTCTGCACACTGTTAGCTTAACACATGTAACACAACAATACACAGAGCCAGCAATGGAACAGAAAACTGTTAATATCAGATAATACTTTTTTAACATCGATACCGTTAAAAACTTGCTATTATGGGATATCATGTAGCTCGGTACAACCAAATAAAAGATTGACACATATGCAAGAGTGCTTTGGAAGTCACCCACGTCCCCCTTTAAAATGATAGGTCGCCTTCGAATAGTTGAATGAAGGAACGACGTATTGGCGGTAATCGTACAACAGTAAAAAATGGCAAGGTGTACATATTTATGACAAGATCACAAAAATATCGAGTTGTTGAAATCGATGCATAGCATGAAAATTATGAATAAATATGGAGATTCCATGGAGTGATTCGAAAAGGAGGAAAGGACATCTGGCATAGGCAAGATGCTATGCGGTCATTATTTCACTTAAACTGTTATGATTGACTTTTTAAACAATATTTCATGCATAGAGGTTCAATAGGAATTAGGAACACAATCTCTTTTGTAATAAAGATAAAGGAATAGGAAAAGGGAGTTATAATTACTATTGATGTTTAAAAAATATGACTCCAATACCATCAACAGAGCTTCTGTTGCCCACAGGTGTTTATAACCTTGACAGAGTTACTTTTTCACCCTTTAGAACCATGATCCTTTATGTATAATTAGGAATGTTCCTTGTGATGTCAGAATGGAGGCCATTGTGCTGGCTTCGTAACTAGATGGATCACAATGCCATTCACTGGGAAGGAGTGAAAGGTGGGCAGATCGGCTCATGATGAGACCTCCTGTTCCAAGGACTTTTTATTTTTCTGATGTGTTCATTGGATCATATCCCTGGTGTGGTGGCCATAGTGGGAATGCCACTTCACTGCTTCCTTATGTTCATGGTAGGTTGTCTCATGATGAGACCCCTTATCCTCTATCTGACAAATCATAGAATTGTCAGTAACATATATATATATATATATTTGTTCTTTCCTTCTTTTTTCTTTTCTTTTATATAGCACTTCCTATTTATATATAGAGGGTGGCTCAGCACTCCTTAAGATTAAGGACGGTGGAAGAAGTCTGAACATATCAATAGAAGAAAATATGCCCTTATTCTTATTCAATGATAATAAGAAAGAGAATTATGGTGATTATGGAAGAACTAGCACGATACAAGTAATCAATCAATTTAAGTTATAGTGAAGATAAGGACAACAAATTGATATAGATAGTTGTGTCCTCCCACTTTTCTAATCAATACAAAGCAATCTCATTAAAGATAATAATCTTTCTCTGATTTGCTTATTCCAGTAGCCTTTAAATTTTGTATCCTTGCATATATTTTTGTACTCTTGCCTTTAGAGGATCGTAAAGAGTGAAACAATATTCACAAGATGTTTATTTCCTAAAGAAAAATCTCTCAAAAAGAGTGTTGTTCTTTAGGAGGAACAACAAAAAAATGCACACACAAAAAAAGGGTGTTGTTCCTTAAAAGGAACCGTCGATGTTCCATAGGAGGAACAACAAAAAGCTAACTGCACACAAAACTATTGTTCCTTAGGAGGAACAGTAGAAAGGTAAAAAATTGCACACGAAACTATTGTTCCTTTAAATGGAATGGTTGCTATTCCTTAAGAGGAACAACAGTTGTTCCTTAAATGGAACAACAACAAAAAATAGACACGCGAGACTGTTGTTCTTTAAATGGAACAGTTGTTGTTCCTTAAATGGAACAGGAAAAATACAAACACGCGAGACTGTTGTTCCTTAAGAGGAACAACACACGCAAATATGTTGTTCCTTAAATGGAACGACTGTTGTTCCTTAAGAGGGACAGTAGTTGTTCCTTAAATGGAACAACAAAAAGAAAACCATGCAAAACTATTGTTCCTTAAAATGGAATGGTTGTTTTTCCTTATGAGGAACAACAGTTGTTCCTTAAATGGAATAGCACGAAGAAAAAACGCGCAAAACCGTTGTTCCTTAAATGGAACAGTAGTTGTTCCTCAAGAGGGACAACATCTGTTCATTAAATGGAACAACAAAAAGAAAATACACACAAAATTGTTGTTCCTTAAATGGAACGGTTGATGTTCCTTAAGAGGGACAACAACTATTCCTTAAATGGAATAGCGAAAAGAAAATACACGCAAAATTGTTGTTCTTTAAATGGAATGGTTGTTGTTCCTTAAGAGGGACAGTAATTGTTCCTTAATGGAACAACAAAAAGAAAATACACGCAAAACTGTTGTTCCTTAAATGGAATGGTTGTTGTTTCTTAAGAGGGACAACACTTGTTTCTTAAATGGAACAGAACGAAAAATCGTATATACAAGGGACTTCTGTTCCATAAGAGGAACGGTAGTTGTTCCTAAGAAGGAACAACAGTTGTTCCTTAAATGAAACAACACGAAAATAAATAAAAAAAGAGAAAAATGTTGTTCCTTAAATGGAATGGTTGTTGTTCCTCGGGAGGGAACAGCAGTTGTTCTTTAAATGGAACAGCCAAAGCAAAAAAAGTGTATTTACAGTTTATACAAGCAAATTTAAATAGAAAGTAAAGTTTATATACAAAATTCACAAACAAATGAATTGTTCATTGGATTAAGATTGAGGATGGATTACCCTCCTCAGCGAGAATTTGCATGGTGGGATCTTCCCATAACTGTTGGCAAAAGGACTCCCTGGTAAGCGATTTGTGATAAAGTCACACTCGATGACCATTCGCTTTAAAAGAATAGCCAGATCCGTCAATAGTTGCCAATGTAATGGTGCCATTGTCATGCACCTTTTGTATCTCATAAGGTCCTAACCATATCGTCTGGAGTTTTACGGGGAAATCCTGAAACCTAGAATCGTATAAGAGTGCCCAATCTCCTTCGTGGAAGATCTTCTTTTTAATAAGAGCATCATGCCATTTCACTCTCTGTTGTTGGATATGCAATGTGCTGAAGAGCTAATAGCCTAATTTCATCTAATTTGTTGATTTGTTGTAATCTATTGATTTGAGCTTCATTTAAATTCAAACCCACCTCCTAAGTTGTTCTTAATGTTTGAATCTCGAATTCAATTGGGAATATGGGTTCTTTTCCAAATACTAATTGATATGGTGAATATCCCATGGTATTTCTCCATGTTGTGTGGTATGCCCACAAGGCTTCTGGCAATCTAGAAGCCTAGTCACGTCTGTGTGATCCAACTATTTTTGTAAGTATTGCCTCAATTACTTTATTAGTACTTTCTACTTGGCCATTTGCCTGTGGGTAGTATGGAGTTGTAATTTTGTGAAGAATATGGTAATTTCTCAATGTTGCAGCAATCTTGTTACCTACGAATTGCGGTCCTCCATCTGTAATTATGACTCTTAGCAGGCCATATCGTACAAATAATTGGAAAAGAAAATGTATCACTGAATCCTCAGTAGCTCTTGGTAGCACCTCTACCTCGACCCATTTAGTAACATATTATGTTGCAACCAGTATGTGTGTTTTTTGATTAGATGATGGGTTAATAATACCAATAAAATCTAGCGCCCACCGCTCAAAAGGCTTGATTACTAATTGCGGGTTCAGAGGCATCTCATCAAATTGTCCAAGGCACCCCGCCCTCTGGCAGCTATCACAGGCTTGAACAAACTTTTTAGCATCTTTAAAGATAGTGGGCTAGTAATAGCCTATTTGTAAGACTTTGTGACTGGTTCTGCGGTCTGCAAAATGTCTGTCGCATGACCCATTTTGGCATGCTTTTAGAATGTCAAACACTTCATCTTCCCGAACGCATCTTCCAATGTGCATATCTGCTCCTATATGGAATAAATAGCCCCCGATCCAAGAGAATTGGGTATTGTGCTGCACTATTTGTTTTCTTTCATTAGGTGTCAAGTGCTTGGGTAATTTTCCTACTGCCAAATAATTTGCAACGTCCGCATACCATGGCATTCTGACAGTAACAACAAATAAATGTTCATCAGGAAATTGATCCTCAACTATTGTTGCATCAGCTTGCTTTGGCATTTGTGAGAGAAAATTAGTTACAAGCTTTTCTTTTCCAGGTCGATCCTTAATTGTGATGTCAAATTCCTGCAAGAGAATCAACCATCTTGTCACTCTTCCATTTGTAACAGGTTTATTTGCTAGACATTTAATGGCAGAGTGATCTATATATAAAACTATAGGATATCCAGTTATATAATGTCTAAATTTATTTACAGCATATATTACAGCTAAAAATTATTTTTCAGTCACAATATAGATTAATTCAGTAGGAGATAGATTTTTGCTAATATAATATATATCATATGGCTTTTTATCTTCTTCCTGTCCAAGAACTGCTCCGACTGTTGTGTCTAAAGCATCAAATGAAATCTGGAATGGCAAATCCCAGTTTGGGCCCCTTAGCATTGGGGTTGTTAATACAAGCCTTTTTAAATCCTCAAAAGCACTGTCACATTTATCTGTCCAAATGAAATCAACATTTCTTGTTAGTGCATATAATGGTACAAAAATCTGAGAAAAATTCTTTATAAATCTTCTACAATAACCAGAAAATCCCAAAAAACTGTGTACCTCTTTTTGTGTGGAAGAGGTAGGTATTAAAAGAATTATCTAAATTTTAGCCGGATCTACCTGTATTCCAGCTACTGAGCTATAGTGTCCTAAGATGAATCCCTCGGTCATCATCATATGACACTTTTCATGGCTTAAACAGAGCTTGGTGGCAATGCATCTTTGCAGCGCTTTTTCTAATGTTTGTAATGTTGGCTTAAAGTCATCCCCATAAGGTGTGAAGTCATCCATATACACTTCGAGCCCTTCATTTATCAAATATGAAAAAATGTTGAGTACAGCCCTCTGAAATGTGGTAGGTGCTCCACAGCCCAAAGGGTAAGACCCTGTAAGCAAATGTTCCCCAAGGGCAGGTAAAGGTAGTTTTATCTTGATCTTCAGGGGAAATCTGAATCTGATTGTATCCACTGAAGCCATCTAGGAAAGAAAAGAATTTTTTTCCTGGTAGTGTGTCCAAGACCTAGTCAATGAATGCAAGGGGAAAGTGGCCTTTCTGGGTTGCTTTATTAAGTTCTCTGTAGTCAACACATATCCGCCACTTTCCATTCTTTTTCGGCACCACTACTAATGGAGAGAGCCACTTTCTCTCAGATATTGGGTAGATAAATTTTACATCTAAAAGTTTTTGCAATTCAACTTTCACAATATCCTTAAGATGAGGATTTAATCTCCGTTGGGGTTGGCAAACGAGTCTAGCATCCTTTTCTGTATAGATGTGGTGCATACATAAGTGCGGATCAATTCCTTTCATGTCCGGGTAGTCCCATGCAAAGGCCTCTTTATATTTTCTCAGGAGTTGAACCAACTTCTGCTCTTGGTCAGCAATCAGGTTTTGGTTAATGTTCAAAGTTTTTCCTAGCTCAATTTCTATGGTTTTGCTATTATAAACAGAGGTGGTTGGTATTGATTGATCGTTAGTATCTTTTAGGGGATCTTCTTCTACTTCACTATTGAACGCTGCTTCGATCATGTGACATTTTAGATGGGATCCGGCTTTTGGTTGGTTAATGTAGGCGTTAATGATGTCATCTTCTGTTTGATTTTTAAATTCGAGAGAATCTTCTATGGTTAGTGGTGATCTAATGTTTTGAGTTAGGTATGATACAGGTTGTTTCCTAGTTTTGATTATTGTTAAAATTGCCTGAGATAGAGGATATAAGGCTAAATTCTTTACATTGCTTCCTCTTGCTATAGTCATGCTGTCTGTTCGATAGCTAATGTAAGCATCCACAGTTGCTAGCCAAGGTCTACCTAGAATTAAGGGGTGCCCATCCAGTCGGTTTCTAGGATTGATGATCAAAAAGTCTGCAGGGTATTCCCAAGAGTCTACAGACACCATTACATCATGTAATGTGCCTTCTTGTCTGACTACCGATCGGTCATCCAATTCCAAAAAGGTTGTGGTTGGGTCCAATGATGTAATGCCAAGCTTTTGACAAATTGTGGTTGTAAGAATATTGATTGTTTCTCCTAAATCAACTAAGGCATTGGGGAAGGAGCATCAATTTATTTGCACCGTGACCATAGGGTTTCCTGGGCCCTCATATTTTACAGGTGTTTTTCTTCATGATAGTAAGTCAGATAAGGTACTGACTACATGGACAGTTGGATTTGTTGTTATTTTCCTCTTTGGCTTTTTCATACATAATTCCTTGATGGTTTTTGCATAAATTGGGATATCTTGAATAGCCTGGAGGAGTGGTATTTTTATACACAAATTTTTCAATTCTCCCAGAAGATCAAAATCAAGGTTTTCTATTAGGCGAGGTATGATTAGTCGTTCTAGGAATGGTGGAGAAGAGGTGGTTGCTTGTTCATGAGTTTTCCATCTAAATAGGTTCTCTTCTTGTGGTGTTTGTTCTATAGGTAACAGATTTTCAATTTGAACATTTTTATCCCCCTCTAATTCTTTTATACACCAAGATCTTAATTTAAGGTCATTGCACTCCCTTAACTCGGTTTCTGGTTCTGGTCCTTCAATAATTTGCACAGATTGAACTGGTCTGTTGTTGGGGTTCAGGATGGGTTGGGCTAGGAGCTACAGTCTTAAGTTGGTTTGGGGGTTTTGTTGCAATGTGTAAGGTGTTGGCAATGTCGGTTGAGGTAGTGGGACTGTTCATGTTGGCTGATTTATGGATCTTTGCCAGTTTTGACTCTGCAAGGTGGAGGGTGACCATTGTGATGAATATGTGTTATTTGCCAAAATGGTGGACAGTAAGGAAAATTCAGCCAATTGGTTTGATTTGTTTGATTTGGCCATGGTGGCATAGGGAATGGTTGTTGTGAACAACTGGGGAAAGGTGGTTGATTCTACCACGTTCCATTATATTGTTGAGCATTATATTGAGGAGGCTGAAAAGAAGAGGATGGATCCACGAGCATACCTGTTTGTCGTGATTGCCATTGGCGGCATTGATTTATTAGGTAGACTGGTTCTGTTTCTTCTTCTGCTTCTTGTAGACTGCTTTTAGTCCTAGGAGTGATGGGCAGCTTTATGTGGCGTGATCTTTCGTACAAACGGCGTAGATTTGGACCATATCTAGCGGGCACTCTTTGTGGCTATGCTTCTTTATGCATCCAGGACAGAATATCGCCAAGTTTTGTTCTGCTTCTGCTTGCTTTTGTTTGGCTTGCATAATGTCCAATTATGTTATCAGAGTCCCTAGAATATTAGTTTTGAAATCCTCTAGCAGATTGCCAATTTCTGTGCGAGTTATACCTCCACCAGAGATTTTGTTATCCCTTGTGATCATTTCGCATTCTACCGGCTTCAATCTTGTGCTGCCTCTTGAACACCTGATACACAAATTAATGATGTCAACAAAATTTTCTTGACATATATCACCTTTACCCATAATGTTTAATGTTTCAATCCATTGTTCTTTCATCCATTTAATTAGTGTAGTTTTCAACACATTATCAGGCAAGGGCAAAGATGCATAGGGAGATCTCTAGAGATTGTATTGAAAGCGTTCTAAATATTCCTCCAGTGTTTCACTAGGTCTTGCTGTCATTTGAAATATCTCATCCTTAAATTCCCTGGATTTGTAATAGTCCTAATATTTCTTTAGGAAGGCAGTTTTCATCTAATCCCAGTCGTTTATAGTGCCCCCACCTAATCCCATAAACCATCGTAAAGTTGCTCCTTTCAATGTGGCAGGAAATAACTTTAGTTTTTGGGGATCGGTGGTATAGTCATACCCCCAACACAATACATCAAACTCAAACAATAATACGTCTAGATCTTCTGATGTCATCCCATGAAAGGTAGGAATACTCTGGAGAGGAATGGCTTCATAAGTGCATTGACTGTTGTGTCAACGATGGGATACTACAGTGTGGAGGTCTGAGGTGTTTGTTGGTTCTGGGCCATTTGATCAAATATGTGCTAATACCCTTCTAGGATTCCTAGAGAGTTATTCCTAGGATGGCTAGAAGGGATGGGAATGAGCTTAACAACACTCCCTTGGTTTGGGACAATGAGTGTTCCTTGCTAAACTACTACTTGGGGGGATCTTGGCTCCTCAGTTTCTCCTATTTTTTCTTTTTGGATAAACTTAACAGCACTCCCCTTATCTGGGCTGCTGAGTGTTTGAATTATTTTGTGAGGGGACCTTGGCTCCTCTGTCTCCCCTGTTTCTCCTCCTCCCTCACGGATATTACTAGAATTCCATTCTTGTAAAGAAATTGGATGAGAATTTTTTATTTCTTGAAAATTTTGCTCAGTTTCTTCTATTTTGTTGTGCACCTCAGCAAAGGCTACAGATGGTGAGTCTGTGGCTCGAAGGGAGCTAGTAGATTGTCTGGAAGCAACTTTCCTAGGGCCTACTGATGGCTAATATTTGGCTTTCTTAATGATGTCTTCTATGAAGGTTGGTCAACCAAGGGTCACCGGTCCCTTAGCTTTGTCGGGTTTGGGTAGTGGATTTGGATTATTTTCAGTTTTTTCTTCTTAGTCATACACACAACTCAAATATTTACTTCTACCCTAATTTCTTAACAATTCTACTGGAAAGCGGGCAGGGCGGCAGGCATTTTACGTGCTTCGTACGTAGGTTCTTACCTTTCGTTTTTAATACCCAATTCTCTCCTAACAGACAATCATCAGATGCACACTACTCCTTAGAAATGGCTACACTCTCCCCGGCAACGGCGCCAAAATGTTGAGGTATAAAATGTGTCTTTTTAACTCCTAATTATCTTCACATTAGTTATCAATCCAGGCAAGACTTTCTATTTCAATAGTGTACACAGTACGTGGCGGCTATTTACTCAAGAGTAATGTTTCTAAATTGCAGTACAATGCTTTCAAATACAAGAGTAAATGGATGCAGCTAGTTAACTCGAATTTCAATTAAAAGAAAGCTTAACTTGCTAATGAAACCAAATCAAACATTCATTCAAGTATCAATCAAGAATACAGTAACAATAACTCGTTTCTCTTTTAACTGATTGATGTTCCAAACGTATTTTCTAATCTGAACAGTAGGGATCTCGGTCTGAGAGCGTAGACAGCAGTAGTCAATGCTCTTTATAGTAGAGAATCTCAAGGTAGCTCGCTAAATTAAATAACTAGATTGGAAATAGAATGTTGAACTTAAATGACTAAATCTGAAATAACAATAAGAGAATACTGAAGCAGGTAATTAGATAATAACTTGAATCAATATTTTTGCAGCATGTAAAATAGAGTAATTTCGTTAAGTCTAGGAATATGAAATAGAAAAGCGATGCGATTACAATAAATGGAAATCAAACCCACCATCACACGGTATAAATTATAAAAGAATGATACAGGAACAACAAGTGAATCCACCAGGGCCGAGCCCTTAGCCACCAATGAACACCGCTAGATTACTTCAGTATGTGAGAAGGAACAACAACTGTATTATATATTAATCATTTGCAAAATAGTTACAGCCAGTTTGTACTCTGTTTCAACAGCGAGATTCGATGATCAAAGTATAAATACAATGGTAATTCTTGAATAATCTTCAATCCCCCTTTCTCTTTACAATCACTACCTTTTATAATGGCCAAGCGGTAAGAAGGATAAATAGTAACAACAATCCCTTAGGATCAAGAGATCCTGAGGGATTCGCGCAATCTTCCATCTTTAGTTAACTTTCCTTCCTTGCGCTGATGTTGTGATCTCCTTTGTTCTTATCCATAACTGCACGCTCCATCCCTGGCTTGTTGCCTGTATGCTATTTCCTGGTTAAGGAACAACAGTTTTTCCATTTCATCCTTTTCCTGCATAAAGAGTGATAACAGTTAGCTAAATTGTGAAGATAGATAATTTCCTTATTTTTGCCATAATCCTTTGATATATTAACACTTTAGGGTGTAGAAGGGATATAACTAAAGAAAATGATAACAAAATAAATAAGACTTCAACATGACTCAACATGTACGAACCCGAAGTGCCTGTTGTGTCGATACTATACTCAGTTTGACCACGGACACAAGACTTCCCTATATTAATAGCTAAGATGTGGGAAAAGGGGACGCAACCTCAATAGCCTACCCAGAACCTATAGATGATGAGGGATGATCCCTACGAAGAATATCCTAATGTAAATATCGTGTTGCATAGTGGAATGACGATTGGTGAGGATAAGGGAAAGCAACCTGAAGAAAGTGTGTGGGATCACAAATCTCTAGAAAAAGAGGTTGGTTTTGATTTGGAGCGCGCGAAAGAAACATTCATGGAAGTGAAGAAAAGCTTCGTTGAGGCTTCTACCTTAGGAAGTCAGAATCAACTGTCTGAAGAAATGGACCCCTCCATGCTTATCACGTTCTTGGAGACATGTATGAAGTTGCTTCACAATAGCAAGGTCGTGAAGGGATTGCAAGAGTTGATAAATAAGTGTGTCGGTAAAGAAAATGTTCTTAAAGGACCGCGCATAGTCAGAAAAATTGGTAATCATAAGGCAAGAATGGGGCGCGAGATGAGGCTCACCGCGCAAATAGGGGAATATGAAATGGATAGTGTTATTCTGGATTTGGGGTCGGATGCGAATGTTTTGCCTAAACAAGCGTGGGAGAGAATGGGGAGACATACATTGCAGTGGTCTCCAATTCAATTAAGAATGGAAAATTAGTAGAATATTATCCCCATGGGAAGATTGTAGGGAGTGACAATAGATATTAAAGGCACGAGCACATTGGTTGATTTCGAAGTGATAGAGATTGTGGATGAAAATAATCCACACCCTGGCACTCCTTGGGATCGATTGGGCTATTGGCATGAACGGGGTGATCAATTTGATGAAGCAGACAAAGTCATTTGAAAGGAAATCACTCCACGTAGTAGTACCTTTGGACACTACAGAAGGACCGGCTATACTGAACTGGTCTGTGATTATGAAAGTGACGATGATTTGGACCAGATCTACAAAATAACAGTGCAATACCAAGATTGGGTGAATCTGACAGCATATGGACACATTGCATGGGATCGCGAAAGTTCTTGTACCTCATATTCAGATTAGGAGTTGGAACACTGGCAGAATAGGTTGCATGAAGTAGCTACGTTGAGTTGTAGCATGATGACTAAATAGCAATGCTGTGTATCGTCTACAGGGAAAATTTTAAGAACCACCCTGAAATTTATATGTATAAAAATGGGTTGATTTGGTAATCACCCTATGAGTGATCTCAGTTAAGAATTATTAAATAGAGGTATTACAGATTCATGTGTTGGTGTGTGTGTCTAGGTTACTTAAGCAACGGTTCAATGAGATTGCATATACATAGACACTTGAAAAGGAAGACGGCAGAGAAATACAGTAAGCAAATATAAGAACACAAGAAATTGATAAGGAGTTCACCCTATCCTCCAGGGCTACATCTCCGGTCTAGCTTTCAGTGGTGCCCTTCTTTTATTGTGTCTTAAATTAGAGATTTACAAAGAAGGAGCTCAATATGAGTCTCTTGTCATAGGATAGCTTGGCAAGGTGGTTCTTGGATTCCCCAAGCCACTGGAGTACACAGATTCTCGGCCTTACCATCTTTCTGACCTCTCGGATCTACAATGGAAGGAGCCCAATGTGGTGCTCGGTCCTAACAAATCCCCTTCAGGGATGGCTCGAATTCCTCAAGCCCTCTGGTGCTCGATGCCGCCTTTGGTCAACTCGACCCTCTGTCTTCTTTCTACTTTTTTCTTTCTCTGTTTGTTTTCTCTGTTCTTCCGTGTGTGTGGGTGTGTCTCGTCTTTCCGGTCCTGACTGATCTCCTTCAGCTGGTCTGTGCATGGCTTTAAGGCCACTCGAGCTCATGGTTGTTCGATTCCTCTTCCAACTCCGTCGGATCACCTGATGCAGTTGCCTTGGAGTTCCCTGTCTCGGCGTCATCATTAGACTCACAGGGAGTGGCCACTTGTCCTCCTGCAAACGGCGCCAGCTTGCCTCGTCGGTTTGTTTCTTTAGTTACATTATGGAATGAGTCATTTGCCACCTTGGCGGTCAATTCAGACTTCAAATTATTTCATATCGTGGCTTAATCCCCCGTCAATTCCATCTTCTCCATCGGGCACGATCTCAACCTTTAGATCTGGAGCCCCCCAAATTCGACGCCATTCGCACATTTCGCACAGTTGACTTGCTCGACCGTTAGCGCGCGATGAACGGCGGTTTTATCTCTCCTCTGCCTGCCATGTTTCGGGCGTTGAGTGGAATCGCTCTGTTTTTGGCGAAACTGCTTACCGCCCAGGGATGCCCTCGATCAAAACCGCCGGTTTTTGGAGCGCAGGTCCTGCCTTTGCCTTTAGCCTTTCTCCCCACAATTTTCCTGGCTCTCATGCGACCAAGTGCTCGGGGCTTCTCCATTTTGAGGGTTTTCGCCCAACGCACATCAAAAACTCCCTCCATTTCCCGATCTGGGCCTCCCAGGGGCTAATTTCGCCTCCCGCGCAGTCTCCATGGACCTCGGTCAACGCGCTTTGACCGAGGTCTTTGTCTTTCCACATTGGCTACCAACTGCCACTGGTTTAGAAGTGTTTTTTATCGTTATTCTAAATTCTTTGAAGTTTGTCCCGACCTGGTACAGCCATGGTTCTGTTGATCATTCTTTATGGATCCAATTTGGATCATGGGAAAATCCCCATGATACATAGGAAAAATGGGAGGTGATTTTATCACTAATATAATATATAATATATATATAATTGCGTGAATCTCTCACCAGATTATATTATCTTGTAAAGTCTGGCAATTTTCAACTGAATTCATAAAAACTTGTAAGAATCTTGGAAATTCTTCACTGATAATAAAACATTTGAAGCCTTGGCGAATGTTTGTAAGTATGAAAACCATATATGATAATAATAAAACATATTCATTAAACTGTAATATACTAACATACATGTTTGGAAAAAAAAACATAATTTCACTTCCTACAAACAATGTTGCAAGTTTTAGTGGCCATGTTTGTCATGGTATGAGAGATTAATGTTTTCTCTACCATTTTTGTCAAGCTACCACTTTTCCCAAGCTATCAAATTTCTTTCTTATTCCATAGACTCCAACTGCAAGATAAAAAAAAAAAACACATCAAGTTTGTTTATCCCAACACGCCAACAAGTAGCAAGCCCCAACTATATAATATAATGAAGTAGTAGGTATCCCAAAGGCCTGAAAGGGATCTAATGAAATGAAGTGACCATTGTCAAAAGCCTTCCAATCAATATATAAATATATAAATGTAGATTTATTATTATTTTAATTTGAAATCTTCAATTAAATAATAAAATTTAATTACGTCTCTCGCCATCTAAATTTCTTATTAGCATAATTCACTACCTTCATACCATTTTTAATAGCGTTGTAACATGTGGATTAATTTCCTTTTTGGTGCACAATCTCCGCCTTTTAGGACAATATAGTGCAGTGACCCAACCCCTATAGATCATTACAACAAACTAAGAATAGCAGAGGAGATGAAAGGTTGTAAAAACCAGCATATTTTTCAAACAACTAATCCAAGATCAGTGCCTTAACTTTTTCATGAAGATATCATATTGAGAATGTTTGAAAAATGGTGGGAAATCTAGGTGGCAACTATCTCTCTTCTGCAAGGGTGATGCGGAAAGAGTTAAGATTTCATTGTTTTGATTTTTTTTTTGTTAAATCAGAAAAACCAATACTAATTGAGATATCCCTATTTTTTACTAAATTTTGTGAAGTGACTAAATGTAGCTTTAACCATTCACCTTAAGTTTTTTTTTACAATATAATTTCCTAAGTCTATTTAATATTCCGTTATCATAAAAACCAACCTATATCCATCTTAGCTCCACATCTACTACTCTTAGAGGGATGAAATCTATTTATCCCTCCTCCCAACACTTGTAGACCCAGAATTAAGATGGATCTAAGTTGATAGAATTTCCCCTTTAAATAGTCTATGCTCACACGAATACCATGGTATTACCATGGGTAAAAATTAATAAAATTAATAATTGATTTTTGTTTTATTCTTTTATTTTAACCAAGTTAAAATGTTTAAGTGACATTAAATTACATGATCCATTCTTACTCTTGATCTACCAAGCCCCGAGAGGGATCAAATATTTTTCACTCTATGTTAGTTTGCATATCGCAATATTTGATCCAGAGTAAAGATGGACCTATGCTCGTTTAATTCCCCCCTTTAAATAGGTTGCATTCCATGTGAATACCATGGGTCAATACCATGTGTCATCTTTATTTTTATTAACACTAATATTAGGGTTAATAATGTTTTTTTGTATGGCATTAATAATAATTTGGCCCATGGTATTTGGCCCATAGGCTCCACCTAAATATAACACATTTTTTGAGTGTTCGTAAATATAAGGTGGCTTATGGAGTAAATATAAAAAATGTTTTATTTATTTACCATACCTCTCTTTTATTTATATTTTTATTAATTTACCATACCTTTTTTATAAATATAGTATTTGGCCCATAGCATTCAATTAAATAAAACCTCTTTTTTTAGCCTTCTTAAATAGAAAGAGGGTTATGGACTAAATATAGAAAGAGGTTTTATTTATTTACCATACCTATAGTTTATTTATATTTTTATTTATTTACCATATCTTTGAAGTATAAAAAGAGGTTCTATTTATTTACCATAGCTCCACTTTATTTATACTTTTATTTATTTACACGATTCACAAATATAAGGTGACATATGGAGTATATATATATACACCTCTCATTTATTTATATTTTTATTAATTTACCATACCTCTTTTATAACTATGGTATTTGGCCCATAGGATTCACTTAAATGAAACCTCGTTTTTTAGCCTTCTTAAATAGAAACAGGGTTATGGACTAAATATAAAAAGAGGTTTTATTTATACCATACCTCTAGTTTATTTGTATTTTATTTATTTACCATACCTTTGGAGTAAGTATAAAAAGAGCTTTTATTTATTTACCATAGCTCCACTGTATTTATATATATACCATACCTCTCATTTATTTATATTTTTATTAATTTACCATACCTCTTTTATAACTATGGTATTTGGCCAATAGGATTCACTTAAATGAAACCTCGTCTTTGAGCCTTCTTAAATAGAAACAGGGTTATGGACTAAATATAAAAAGAGGTTTTATTTATTTACCATACCGCTAGTTTATTTGTATTGTATTTATTTACCATACCTTTGGAGTAAGTATAAAAAGAGCTTTTATTTATTTACCATAGCTCCACTGTATTTATATTTTTATTTATAACTATCATAAATACATTTTCTTGAAAATAAGGGCGAAGATTGTAACTCCTAGTTTCAAGGGCTATATTTATTTTTTTACCCTCTCCCTTAAAATAAGGTGGGATAAGCTCCATACCTAATTTTTTTATAAAATAAATTTGAGGCGATTTGTAACAATGTACTATGATACAAAATATTCGCCCAATAAAAATATAAAACCCCTTAATTTAGCCCAAGGGCGAAAATTTGCCCCTAAAATTTTCCATGATCGTGGGAGGTAAGGAGTTTGCCTTATTATGATGGTCTAACAGACGTAGATAAATTTTTGGATGCATTTGAAAGGGATGTCTCTGAGAAGCATCGCTTCGAAGCACTAGATTTAGCGTTGCGCGCTACACTTGCAAGATGTTGGGGTACGAATAAAGATAGTTTTGATGGATGGAGTGAATACCGAAGAATGATGAGGTTGCTGTTTGGTCGCCCAAAAGTTCGGCTGGCAGAGATATACGATGGGAGGAGTGATCTGCGCAATCACTTAGCAAAAGGACTGACACTTATGGAGTAGAGCCGCAAATGGAGTGGGTTCATTTGTTCTGTCACACTTTGGATGTAATACCAATGCATTGGTACTTGGAAATAGAGCTCTTCCATGGCACTGACGAGTGGGATATTTTTAGACAGGGATTCTCAATGACATTCAGCTTTGAATATGGATTCGAATGCATTGGTGAAGCGTTGCAATAGGTCAAGGCAACAATCTTCAGAATACTGCAGGATCCCTTGGATTTGATTCAACTAGATTAGGCCACCCAACTGAGCCATGCACTAGAATGCTACAATGTGATTGTTGAAGAAGAAGACAAGGATCCAAGGAACATTAATATCCCAGAGGCAGATGGTCACCGCGAAGTTGAGGGGTCGTAGATAGAGAATCCAGATATCACCGCGCCACTGAAAACCAGACAAGTGAACATTGGCACCGAGGCAGAGCCGAAGTTTGCAAAGATAGGGGACTACTGGGATGATGCCATAGTAGATAAGGTCGTTGAGTTGCTCCGCGAGTATCAGGATTTGTTCCCTACAAAGTTTTCAGACCTGAAGGGGATAATAAGCAATTTAGGAGTGATGAAAATAACTTCGAAACCAGATGCAAAGCCTATTAAGCACAGGCCATATCGCCTCAATCCTAAGTTCAAGGAAAAGTTCCGCTTGGAGTTGGACAAGATGTTAGCAGCCGGTATTATTGAACCAATGGAGGAATCCAATTGGGTGAGTCCAATGGTAGTTCAAGAAAATAAGCAGAAGGATGAAATAAGGATTTGTGTATATCTCAGGAAGTTCAATGATGTTTGCGTTCAAGATCCTTTTCCAACTCCATTTACAGATGACGTATTGGATAATGTAGGTGGACAAGAAGCATATTCATTCACTAATGGGTTCTCTGGATACCATCAGATGCAGATCGTGCCAGAAGACAGGATTAAGAATACCTTCCCAACTAAGTGGGGATGCTTTCAGTATATGGTAATGCCTTTTGGACTTAAGAATGCATCGGCAATATTCTCACGCGTACTCATTGCAGCATTCAAAGAGTTCATTCACAAGTTTTTGGAGGTATATTTTGATGATTAGACAATGTTTAGACTGGTAAAATTCCATGTAGCTAGTTTGCGCTTCATGCTGGATACGTGCCAGAGGTATCAAATCGTGCTAAACTTGAATAAGTGCTTATTTTGTGTCTGCTTTGAAATCTTGCTAGGTCATGTAGTGTGCAAGCAAGGATTAATGGTAGACCCTGCTAAGATTGCGGTCATAATTAATTTGGAAGCACCAAGGAGATTTAAATAGTTGCACGCAACACTGGGTCATACTGGATACTATCAAAAGTTCATCAAGAACTATGCCCAGATTACCACGCTAGTGGAAAAACTATTGAAGAAGGACGCTACATTCTGTTGGGATGAAGAATGTTAGCGAAGTATGGATGTATTGAAGGAAAAAATGGTCACCGTGTCGATCCTAGTCTTCCCAAATTGGAAGAAGAAATTTCATGTGCATGTACATAAATCATTGATTGCACTAGGAGCAGTACTGACACAGGTCAATGAAGGAGAATTGGATCACTCGATAGCATTTGCAAGCATAAAGTTGTCTAACGCTGCAAAGAACTATTCGACGATAGAGTATGAAGGGTTGACTATGGTGTACGTGCTCCAGAAGTTCAGGCATTACTTGTTAGGTGGACATTTTAAGATGTATACAGACCATTTTGCATTAAAGTACCTAGTCAACAAGCCTGTTTTGGGGAGGAGGGGGAATATGCAGATGACTATTGTTGTTTCAGGAGTATGATTTCGAAGTAATTGTGAAGCCAGGGCAATTGAATGTAGGGCTAGATCATCTATCGCACATTGAAACAGGAGAGGAGCCTACCAATTTAGAGGAGGGGCTACCTGATGCGTAGCTCTTTGTGGTGCGCGTAGCAGACAATCATTTTGCAGACATTATCCACTTCTTTACTATAGGAATGGCTCCAGAGGGATACACGACTCAACAGAATAAGGAATTGGTGGTGCGTGTAGCATATTTTCCTGTTATTGTAGGTCACTTGTATAAGATGGGATTGGACAAGATACTACGACGTTATGTGCTTTATTTTGGACAAAACAGTATCCTAGATGAAGCTCATGGAGGGGCTGTGGGAAGCCATTACGCAAGAAAGGCAACAGTGCAAAAGATTTTACGCACTGGGTTGTGGTGGTCAACTTTGCATGAGTATTACAAAGCATATTGTAGGGCGTGCGACACATGTCAAAGAACCGGTAGGCCATGATGAAGGGATGAGCTGCCTTTGAATCTGTAGGTATCATTGCAGCCATTTGAGAAATGGGCAATTGATTTTGTAAAATTGATTCAACCTCCAGGAAAGAAGACAACTTCGTGGTATATCATCACCACGACCGAATATTTGACCATATGGGCGGGAGCACAACCCATGAAGGACTATATAAGGGCAATTACAACAAAATTTCTGTTTGAGTATGTGTTGACTAGCTTTGGTTGCCCGAAGATTTTAATGAGTGATCACGGTACGCATTTCCTCAATGAAATGATCAGCACAGTAACAGAGGAGTTCCAATTTATCACTAGAAGAGTATGCCATATCATCCTTAGGCCAATGGGATGGTTGAGGCGTTTAATAAGATATTAGAGAGCATGCTGACAAAGGTTTGTAATGCGCAGAGGAATGATTAGAATGTGCATGTACCAGCTATGATATGGGCCTATAGAACTATTTGTAAGAAGCTTACTGGTCAAATGTCATTTAGGTTGGTCTATGGCGTAGAGGTTATGATGCCTATGGAGTATATCGTGCGTAGTCTACGCATAGCGGTGTACACAGGAATGGCGGACCGCGGAGCCTTAGAAGAGCGGATTGCACAATTGACAAAGCTCGAAGAAGATAGGGTTTTGGCTGGATTCCATCAGCAGGTTCAGAAGGAACACGAAAAATCTAAGCACAATCAGCACATCAAACTGTGCACCTTCCAGGTAAATGATTTAGTTTTATTATATGACAACAAGTTTGATAGATTTCCAGGAAAATTTCAGATGCACTGGTTGGGGCCATATGTGATCAAAGAGATTACCGATGGTGGAGCAATGCAACTTGTGAAATTGAATGGAGATCCATTTCTCGGAAATGTAAATGGTAGTCGATTGAAGCCATACACCGGGGATCTGGCCCAATGACTACATGATAGTAGCACAGTCTTAGCACTCCAGACAGCTGCAAGGAGGTGCAGGACTATAAACTACACTACCCGGGTTGTAGAGCTGCACGACAAGGGGTTTACGTGAAATAGGTGGATGTCATGGTACCAAAAGAAGCATGAAGGGAGTTGCGCTATAAGGGTGGAGACTGGGTAGCGTAGCCAGAAAGTGACCGATACTGTCATTGTTCATGATTTGACTGCCAGAAGACGGTTAAGAGGAGCGGCTGGCTGACATTTAAGGTTGAATTTAAGAGTGAAATATTTGGAAATTTGCCGCCAATCCCGCATTTATGGATGGATTTTGGGGGCAACGGTCGAATTTGCATTTGAATTCGCTTATAAAATATGCATGGTCATCCAGAGAGAAACGCTTTGCATTCTGAGAGTTTCTCAGTTGTGTTGTCTGTTGCATATGAACCGTGAGTTCTTTGAGGATTTTCTCGCAAGCCTCGTGTTTGATCAATATTCCAAGTCAAACATAACACTTATTCGTGATATCATGTTAGGACCAGGTCCCACAGAAACTACAAGCATTGGAGGGTTAATTGCCTCTGAGGGAGTTGCCCTTAAGTTTGTGAGTATGGAGGTTCCAGCAATAATGCCTATGGTGTCAAAGTCGCCTAGGCCAAAGCTTACGCCAACGAGAGAGGTCCCCAAGCCGAAGAAGGATAAGAAAAAGAAGTCAATGTCAGTGTGCGAGTCACTGATGAAACATGCAACTACGTAGGCCCAAAGGAAAGAAAAGCAGAGTGCGAAGGAGAAGGGCAAGGTGGTAGATATGGAGGCAGAGGAAGGAGCAGAGGATATTGACATTTGAAGGGGTGGACCCTATTTCTAAGCTACTGGAGTATATCCCCCAACGAAAGGGCAATGCGAAGGTCCCGAAGGACCTAGATGCCAGACAGTTATCCCTCAACACACCCCTGTTGCCAGAGAATATCACCTTTGAAGGTTCGTGCTTGGTGCAGGTCCCACACTTGAAGCTTGAAGACTAGGATATGGCAGACCACGAGTGGTTCCCCCACCTTGCTACCGACACCTTTATGCAGAGGGTTTTCTATAAAGAATTTGGTGTCACCACGTTGGAGCTAGTGGAATGGATTCGCAAAGTCAACAAATCAGGGTTGTTGAACCTGCTATGGGTGTCGCACTACCATTGGTAAAACATCAACCTGATTTTCATTAAGCAGTTGTTGTGCCTGGTGCATGATGGGTGCTTGTGGTTAAATGAGTCAATTCCTATCACAGATATGTTGATCCATCAGATCACATTATTACCACACTCTGGACTGAATTCGACCGAGGTGTATGGTGGAAATACAAGCGAGTGCGACCACGCTGAGAAGATGAAGGACAAGTTTAAACTTGTCAAAAAGCCACACGGGTATTCAATTACCAGCATTACTGACCCTGCGGTCAAGATTTCCACGCAAATTTTGGCTGGCAAGGTGATGAGAAAGTGTTGCGCGAACGAGGTGTCGGCACTAGTGGTTTCATTAGCGGCTCAGTGTGCAAAGGGCGTATAGTTCAACTGGGCGCGCTACTTATGTAGCGAGATCCTCGTGAACTGCAGAGAGGTATAGAACGATAGTAAGACCTTTCACTATTCAGGGTTGTTGCTCTCAATTGTGTTGGTCTCGTGGGATTTGTCGAAGGATATCCAGTTTCCTCCTTTGGACAAGGATTTACCGGAAGTAGCAAAGTTCGCAACTCTTTGGGCCACAAAAGATGTTGCGTGGGTAACAAAAAGCAAATTCTTTTGGGTGTTGATGGAGGTGAGTATTCGCATGGCCATCAACCAAAAGCTACAGTTGTCACCAACCGTGTTCGAGAAACTATCAGGGTACAAGAAGTTCAAAGTGGACTTCCATCATGTCTACATCCGGGTGTGAAAGGACCCTGAACAAAAATGGTATGACTTGCTGTATCTGGCCACGGATGACACTATTGCAGAGGTCATCAAGCACTGGCCAGCATACTAGCATGTTGCATCCGACGAGGTCGCTAGGACTAGCAAGTCCATGGAGAAAAATAAAAAGGAAGTGACTAGGCATAAGGTTCAATTGTTGGCTGAGAAGAGGAAGAAAGAGGTCGAGGAGAAAGCCTGAGTAGAAGCAGAGCGTGTCACAAAGGAATAGGCAGAGCAAGAAGAGCACAACTCTGAAAGGAGTCAGAAGTCTCCTTCGCCCCAAACATAGGAGGAAGAGCGGTCAAACCAGCGCGGCGGAGATCAACAGGAAAGCAATCCCTTCGAGGTGAAGCGGTATAGGGAGCAGGAAAAGGAAGGACCATGCAAGAAGACAAAAGCCACCAAGTCATGCTAGATCCAATTACCTTTACAGAGGGTGACTTGGATTATATTGGAGATAAGGTGTGGGATATAATAGCAGAACTACTGCAACATTTTTAGCAGCAGCAAAAGCAAACACTAGTTGCCATAAAGATGGGTTTGCGCGAGCTTCAGATCCAAACAACTAGACTTCAGGCAGGTGTGGGATAGGGCAGCGTTGCTTCAACCAGTTTGGCACTGGGGACCACTCAAGCAGTAGAGCAAGTTCTCTCAATGGATCTCTGGGTAGTCACGCTGCCTGATGGAGATTTGAGTGCAGAGGCAGCCGCTGACAAGACTATTGTCAGCACTTTGAAGAATTTGGGCCTCAACTTGGCCGCACTCCCCAGCGAGTTCCTTCACACACTGCAAGCAAGTGTGATCGCAGAGATTAAGGCTTAGGAGCAGCGCGCACTGAGCATGATCAACGAGTATAAGGTCAACAACGAACAGATGTTCGTGGAGAAAAAATCCACACTGGAATCATGGAAGAAAGTTTAGGCGCAAAATGAACAAACTATAGTCGTGGTGGTTGAGGCATGCGAAACAGTCCCTGAACTGCATATCCCGGAGGAAGTGCCGATGGACACAAATATTAGGAAGTTAGCTGCAGGTGTGTGTGACATGAAGACGGGAGTGTCCAAGGTTCAGTTCGAACTGAACCTATAGAAATTTTGAATAATATGACACTTATTCACAGAGATTATCATGATTATACACTATTTGCATAATCATGCATAATACATAACCTCCTCTACGTTGATCATCAATTTGCATAATTAAAACATCAATCGCATGCGCACATTGAAGCAACAATCACACATATCAACACAGTATGTAACGGGGAAAGCATACAGCTGAAAACCCCCAACTATTTGTATATTATATTGATTGAGAACATGTAACAATACATAGTAAAATACTCCTCACAAGTACTCAATACTATCTCCACATGTTACACACAAACTAGCTCAGATCTGGATCAATCACAGGTTCAAATCTCCTCCACTGCTTGCTTGCCTCCACTGCGCAATCCTACATGAGAATAGATGAGAATGGCTAATCCAAATTTGTATTTCCTTGGCTGAACCACGCAATCCTCATTGGCAATACTCAATCCATTGATTGTGCAAATCTCATGCACAACTATATTCACAACTGACAGCTGTCTTGCCCTTTCACTCACCTCTAACACTTGTCTCCACTGAACTGTCCATGCACTGAGTTAACTAATGTATTCTTTAGTTGATTTATGAGTTAATAATTAGTGAATTAATTAATAATTAA
>APFE031199069.1:91245-109724 GCA_000404065.3 Pinus taeda
GGGAGCAGTGTTGAGATTTTTGAGAGAGCGTAAGTTGTATGCCAAGCTCAACAAGTGTAGCTTCTTTCATACTCATTCATTACTTGGGACTTGCTATTTCCAAGGAGGGGATAACAATGTATTCAGAAAATATTAAGGCTATATTGGAGTGCCCAGCTCGAAAGAATGTGAATGAGGTCAGATCATTCATGGAACTAATAGGTTATTATAGGAGGTTTATCAGGAACTTCTCTAAGATTGGTTACCCTATCACATCTTTGCAGAGGAAAGGAAAGAAGTTTGAATGGACTAATGAGTGTGCAACTTTCTTTGATTAGTTGAAGCAATTGCTAACCAATGCTCCATTTTTGAGGATTGTGGATCTTGATAAGGAATTCATGGTTTGTACACATGTTTGTAAGGAGGGACTTGGTGGAGCCCTGATGTAGGAAGGGCAGGTGGTTTTATATGAATCATGAAAGCTAAATGAGCATGAGTGGAATTATGTGACTCATGATCTTGAGTTAGCAGATACCATTCATGCATTGAAGATGTGAGATATTATCTCCTTGGAAGGATGTTCATTTTGATGAGTGATAATAGTGGACTGAGGTACTTGTTTGACCAACCCAATTTGAATGCAAGGAAATCTAGAAGGTTGGATACTCTCAATGAGTTTGAATTTGAAATTAGGTATATCAAAGCCAAGGAGAACTGGTGTGTGGATGCTCTCAATAGGAGCCTACAGGTGAATCATATTTCAGCTGTGAGCTCTTATGGGACAGATTTGCAGGAGCGAATATTACATGCAAGGTAGTGTGATGAGAGGTACCAGTAGATGAAGCATAGATTGTAGCAACAAGGTGAGGGTGATAAGGATGAGGAGTATCACCTCACAACAGATAGTTTGGTTAGGTTCAGGAGCAATATCTATTTGCTTGATAGTAGTGAATTGAAGAATCTTATTTTGAGAGAGTTTTATGTCAAGCCATATTCAGGCCACCCAGGATACTAGAAGAATTTGACAACTATTAAGAAATTCTACTACTGGTTGAACTTGAAGAAAGAGGAAGCTGCGTTTGTTGCTAAGTACTTCGTCTGTCAACAGGTGAAATCTAAATGAAAACATCCATCTGGTTTGTTGTAACCTATTCTATTTCCAGAATGAAAATGGGAGATTATTTCCATGGATTTCATTACAAGGCGCTGAGGACATCAAGGAAACAAGACTCCATCATGGTTGTGGTTGACAGGTTTAGCATAGTAGCTCACTTCATTGTAGTAAAGTCTACTAATTCAACTACTGAAGTGGCTCAAGTCTTCATTAAGGAGATAGTGAGGTTGCATGGGGTTCCTAAGAGGATTATATCAGAAAGAGATGCCAAGTTCACTTCTAGGTTTTGAAAGGACTTGTTTGCAGGCTTGGGGACAAATTTAGACTTTAGTACAACTTATCATCTGTAGATAGACGGGAAAATCGATGAATCAATAGGATCATTGAGGATATGTTGTGGATGTATGTCATGCATTAGCAAAGAAAGTGGGAGGAGTATCTTTGATCTGAAATCACCCCTAGCTGACCTCAGCAAATTAATGAAGGTATTATAGACTCATGTGCTGGTGTGTGTGTCTATGTTATCTTGTGCAACGGATCGATAAGATTGTGAAATACAAAGACACTTGAATTAGTAAGAGATCACAGTAAGCAAACATAAACACAATAAAATTTAATAAGGAGTTCACCCAATCCTCCTGGGCTACGTCTCCTAGTCCAACCTTCAGTGGTGGCCTTTTTATTATGTTTTTAAAGCAGAGTCTTACAATAAGGAGCTCAATCTGAGTCTCACTTGACAGAGGATGATCAATAGGATGGCACTTGGAATTCCCAAGTCCCTAGAGTTCACAGACTCCCCTTACCGAATTTCAACCTCAATTGGTCTTTGTCTACTCGATGCTGCCCTTACTCTGATGGTCAGCTCGACTTCTCTGCCCTCTACAACTTTGCCTCTCTTTCTGTGTCTCTCGGCCTTCGGCTTCTTCACTGCTTCTCTACCTCACTTTCTGTCCTGTCTCTATCAGCTCGTGGCTTTAAAGCTAGTTCATTCCTTTGATTGTTCGCTTCGACTTCTCGCTCTTTGGATCGCCTGCCTCCGCCCGCTGGGACTCCTCTGCCCTGTGTCATCATTACTGTGTAATGCTTCGCAGAGAGGTGGCCACCTATCTCTTTGCGAATTGAGTGTCGGTTCTTCCTGAATGGTCGTTTTTTTCGGTTATTTCCCAGATGCTCGCGAAACAGATCCTTCTGTCGATTCATCGGTCAAATCAGACTTCAAATCTTATGTGCTGCAGTTTATTTCTCCCTCAGGTCTGGTCATCCATCGGGTTGAACCTTCGTCATTGATCTGGAGCCCCCAGATCCTACGGTCTTCACTTATATCGCGCGGTTGAGTTGCTTGACAGTTAGTCCGCGATGTAAGCGGTTTCTCTCTCTCCCCGCTGGAAACGCGTCACTCAGTGTATGGAATCGCTGGGTCCTCAGCCAAATCTGCTTACTTCCTGAAATGCCTCCGATATTCCGCCGGTTTTGAGCGCGGGACCCACCTTGTCAGTTTTAGCACTTTTCCACGGTTTTTCTGGTTTCCCTTGTGACCGAGCGCTCAAGGTCTTTCCTTCTCGAGGGGTTTTGCCCAATGATACATGATTAATGCTTTGCACTAATCACGTGCCAGAAACAACCTCCATTTCTAGATCTGAGCTTCCCAATTGCCATTTTTGCACCATGCGCGGTCTCCATGGGCCAACGGTCAACACGCTTTGACCGAAGTTCCTCGTTGCTCCATGTTGGCCACAAATTTCCATTATTCAGAGGTTATTTCTGATAGCCATAAGATTTCTTGAAGTTTGTAATTCATTCTTAACAATCATTTAATTGTTTGAGGATCCAATTCGGATCAAGCCTTCCCACTCAAAAAGCTTTTGGACCACCAAAAGTTGGTTTTCAAGCATTGACTAAGTGAGGATACAACTTTCTCACCTGTCCAATCTCTATCCATTTTGCACTGCTTGGCTTTGAACCCTTGAGCCCAATTCTTGTAGAAATTTTGAATAATATAACACTTATTCACAGAGATTATCTTGATTATACACTATTTGCGGAATGCATGCATAATACATAACCTCCTCTACCATTGATTATCAATTTACAGAATTAAAACACAACATTGAAACATCAATCACACATATCAATGCAGTATGTAATGGGGAAAGCATACAACTGAAAACCCCCAACTATCTGTATATTATTATGATAGAGAACATGTAACAATACATAGTACAATACTCCTCACAAGTACTCAATACTATCTCCACCTGCTACACACAAAACCAACTCACATCTGAACAAGTCACGGGTTAAAATCTCCTCCACTGTTTGCCTGCCTCTATTGCGCAATCCAACCTGTGAATAGATCAGATCCAAGTTCGAATTCCTTTGGCTTGTACTGCGCAATCCTCATTGGAAATCTCAATCAATGATTGTGCAAATCTCATGCACAACTATAGTCACAACTGATAGTAGTCTCACCCTTTCACCCACCTCTAACACTTGTCTCCACTGAACTGTCCATGCACTGAGTTAACTGATGTATTCTTTAGTTGATTTATGAGTTAATAATTAGTGAATTAATTAATAATTAATTCACACCACTCATCACCAGTGTATTTGTCAGTCAGACTAAATACAACTAGTTCAACTAAGTCAAACTGAACACAACTCCATCAACTCCTCATTCAACTCCACCAACTCAATCACTTGAGTTCTAACTGAAGTCCTTCATGCAATAGCTCAACTAACCCATAAGAAAAGCGTATTTCCTTCTGGAAGTTGCATGTGCCACATCCGTAGCTCGAACTAAAGTGCTGCAAGAGGATAAGATAATGTTTATAGTCCAAATATTATTAAGAGCTAATAATATTGAACTATTCTATTTTTAGACTCGCAGTCTAAAAATAGACTCCGCCCATATGTCTAAAAATAGAAGTCCATCAATTTTTACCAATCATGACCAATCATCCACAAATAGCATCCTGCAACTCATAGACCATGATCCATATGTCTAAAAATAGACTTTGCACCAAAAATAGCCTGCGAGCACACTTAGTGAAGGTGACTTCTTTTCACTAAGTTCCATCATCTTGTTGCATTTTCAACAGAACCTAAATATTACAGTGTTAGAGTTGAAGTCACAGCCTTCAACTCCACTAGAGGTCAAAGAACAATGTGAAGCAGCTGTAAAGGATGGAGTCACAGCAGTAGATGCCGCGGTGGCGGATTGCACCACACTCTTTGAGCAGTCCATGGAGGTAGTCACGGCACTCGAGGAAGATCCTAACCTACAAAGATTAAACATGGAAGCCCGTGAATTGCAGGAGCACTATGATGAAGCAAGAGTGACGGTGCGCATTGTCGTTATATCACAGTGACTGGCCAAGCTGCATGAGGCAAAACAGTTGCTCGAACAAGTGGAGGCAACGTAAAGGAAAGAGGCGGTCCTCAAGGCTAGATTGGGGCCTTGGATGGACGAGGCCTATGTTATTTGTGCCACCATTAAGGAGAAGCTGGAAAGCTTACAGAGAATACAGCAGAAGCTCAAGGAAGACAATGCAGGACCATCAATAGAGCAGTTGGTGGAGCAGATCAAACAGGCAACCATGCAGAGCGTGGTTGAGGTAGCAGTGGCACAAGTAGAGCTGGGAGGTCTCCGTAGTAAGATCTTCGCACTAGCAAAATGACTCAGGGGTGAGTCACAATATTTGTGTTGGGGGTCTATTGGGACAGGGTCCCCTAGGGTCAATTTTGTAGCAAAGGCCCAAGTTTTGGAGCAAAAAGCCCAAGTTTTATTGTAAAAAGTGTAAAGTCTCCGAAATTTGTGCTCGCAGAGTACGTAGATAATAAAGTGTCATAAAGGGTTTTACCCTTGTTTTATGTAAGTTGTGTTGTCTTGTATAGAGCTACCCATGGTCCGTGGACCATGGGATTGTGTAAAAAGAAGAGTCTTAGAGAGTCTAAGGCATAGGAGAGATATCAATGAAGAAGAATGTAATGGCTCAATAGAAGGAAGAGCGAAGAAGACTTAGAGTAGAAGAGAGGCTCGACAGCTATTTGCACAGAAGCCTAGAGTAGAGTCTGTAGCTGAGTGTGCGGACCCCTGTAGCTGAGTGTGCAGGGAAGTCTTGAATGTGTAAGAAGAACTGAAGTATTAATAATATGATTACTCCAGCAATTCCTATGTTTTGGCTATTTGTTTTTGTTATAAATGAATACGCTATTATGTTATGATGAATGACGGGTTTATGAATTACTACTGTATTGATGCACAATTTTACATGATTTATATTGTCATATGAATGCAAGTAATAATAATTTTTATGCGAAGAATACTTTGTTGCATGTTAATGTTATCAAAGACTTAAACTGATATGGGTAAATACGGAATTAAGGGTAATTACAGAGGTGCATAAGTGGTTGATTCACATGTTTAGGGTCCATGAAAGATATTCGTAGACCTTCGTGAAGGTATAGAATCTGATTAAAGGAAGTTATATCAATAAGCCCTAAAGTCTTATCGATTTTCGCAAAGGAAGGTTTAGGGCATGAAACGGCATCACGCTTATCTCTAGGTGCGAAAACTTGGTTCCAGCATCCCCCCCATACTGCTTCGGCTAAGACTTCAGTTCGTACTCCACATGTTGATGCCGAAAGGGCCATTAGTGTCGGGATTTGTTTGGAAAAACCAACTCTAAACTTGGGTCAGGACCCACTAAGCTAACAATAACAGAAGATGAAAGATCAAGATCACATGGAAGGCTCCTCATCTTCAAGTCATAAGGAGGAGGAAGAAGAAGAACATGCACCGTATTTTCGAGAAGACACAAAGAAGGTAGAAGCAAAGAATGGCTTTACATTTCCATGTCATCATGTAGTCCACGTCATCAGTGTCATTTCATGCCGTGTCATGAGTCATCATGTGCCACATTGTAGGAATTTACAGGGTAAGTTCCTCATATAGAACACCAAAGGACACCGCTCACAAACAGATCACAGATCAATACAGTAATATTCTTGACTTGGTTAAAACTCTTAAAGAGGGAAACAGTCCACAGCCTAGGCCAACATGGCCACTTCAGGCAATTTATTAATAAAAGAATGAAAATTTACATAAGCTTCTCTCATGAACGGTTACCCTACAAATGACCCTCCATGCTCTTTAAATAGAGATCATGGACCAATCAAGTGCTAAGCCACAGATCAAGTGTCAGTAATACCGAGGAGAGAATGAACCGTCGGGTCACTTCATGTCTAGAACATATCGTGACCATCGAATTGTAAGTTACAAATGTACATAGTAAAGAAACACACTTTACCTAACTCTACACTAGACCAAGTTATACTTAACTATTTCCTATGTGTCGAAATATCCTAACATCCCCCCTTAAGATCAACTTAGGATAGGATTGAAGGATGTACAAATATGACACAAGAGAAGGAAGGATGCATTAGAGCCTATCCCCCCTTATTTACAACTTCCTGAACTCCAACCATAAATCGAAGTTTAGTAAACTTCGCCTCGGTGAGAGCCTTTGAAAAGTTGTCTAAAACTTGATCGTCGGTTGAACAATATTGCACTTCAAGAACATGGTCATGAATGAGATTTTTGATGAAGTGCATGTGTATTTCAATGTGTTGTTTTGTTGATGTTGGACTGGATCTTTGTGTAGCTTAATGGCACTTTGATTATCACACCAAAGTGTAGTCGGATGCTGTTGTTGAAAGCCAAACTTTGACAAGATATGACAAAGCCATAGGGCTTCCTTACTAGCTTCTACAGCACCACGACACTCTACTTCTGCTAAAGAAAGAGAAATGGCACTTTGTTTCTTGCAATCCCATGTAATAGGTCCAGAACCAAGAGTGAAGACATAACCTACAGTAGACTTTCGATCATCAGGGTCACCAGCCCAATCGGAATCAGTAAAACCAACCAATAGAGGAGATGCTTCTACACTATAATGAATCCCAAACTAAACTGTACCTCGAACATAATGAAGTATTCTTTAGCTGCTTTTCAATGACTTTCATGTGGGTTTTGCATAAACCGAGCAATAAGGCCAACAACAAAGGAAAGGTCAGGATGAGTATGGGTTAGTACAAAACTTTTCCTACAAGTTGATAGTACAAGGTAGCATCAACTTCAAGGGAAGTACAAGTGACTGAAAGTTTGGCTCCAGAATAAAAGGGAGAAGGGGCTAGCTTACAATCTTCCATGTGAAAGTGGCAGAGAATATCACAGGCATACTTGAACTGGAAAAGGGAAATACCTTCCTTGGTTTGCAAGACTTGAAGACAAAGAAAATAATGCAAGTGTCCTAAGTCTGTCATTTCAAACTTATTTTTAATGCTGGACTTCAAATCGTTTATAAGGTTAGGATCACTACCAGTAAGGATAATATCATCAACATAAAGAACAAGAATGATAAGAGACTTGCCCACTTTCTTGGTGTAGACAGTATTGTCAGAATGACACATAGAAAAGCCAGTACCTAAAAGAAAGCTATCCATTTTGGCATACCAAGCTGGAGGGGCTTTCTTGAAACCATAAAGGGATTTCTTAAGCCGACATACAAGGTTGGAGTCTGTTTGTATAAAGCCAGTAGGTTGTTCCATATATATTTCTTCATGCAAGTCCCCATGCAAGAAGGTAGATTTAACACCCATCTGATGGACTTCCCATTTGAAAGAGGCAACAAGGGAAAGAACAAGACGGATAGAGTTCATTTTGGCAATAGGGGAGAAGGATTCAGTGTAGCCAATGCTTTGAACTTGTGAAAAACCCTTAGCAACAAGACGAGCTTTATGTTTATCAACTTTTCCATCTGGTCCATACTTGGCTCTGTAAACCCATTTTCATCTAACAAGTTTTCATCCCTTTGGAAGAGGAACAAGATCCCTTGTATCATCTGCCAATAATGAACAATATTCTTCATTCATAGATGCATCCCAATCTGGATGGCCTGAAGCTTCTGCAAAGGTGTAAGGATCATGATTCACTGAAACTTGAGCCAGTAAAGAAGAGGCTCTATCGAACTGAGAATGTGTACGTCGTTGATCTGTAGGATCACCTGCAAGAGCACCTGCTGCATCCCGAGTAGCACAGACCCATTTTGGAAGTTGAGGAGCTGATGGAGGATTCTGAGAAGATGGGGGAGGATTGTCAGCCTTGCTATCATCATCTGAAGAAGAAATGTTTTCAGAAGTAGAAGGGATAGAGAGAGGTGGCACATCCACCGAACTAGGCTCATAGGTTGATATATTTTGAGCAAACTTTACATCTCTTCTAATGATAACATTTTTGGACTTAAGTGGAATAAGTCTATATCCTTTGACATCTTCAGAATATCCAACAAAAATACATTTTTCACTCTTAGGTTCTAAAGCTTTATGTTGCTCATCTGGAATATGGGCCCATGCTTCACTCCCAAAAACACGAAAGTGACTTACATCTGGTTTAATTGAGCTCCATGCTTCTTCTAGAGTGATATTCTTTAAAACCTTAGTAGGAGTGTGATTTACTATGTAATTTGCATGGTTAATTGCTTCTACCCAAAAATTAAGACCAAGTCCTTTAGATTGAAGCATACCATTAGCCATTTCCTTTAAGGTGCGATTCTTCCTTTTAGCTACACCATTTTTTTGTGGAGTATATGGAACAGTATGTTGCATTTGAATTCCATGCTCAGTGCAAAAGTTGATGAATTTGTTGTTAGCATATTCTCCGCCATTATCAGATCTTAGCTTAAGAATTTGATGTCCAAATTGTTTTTCAACAAAGGCCTTAAAGGCCAAGAACATGTTAAATACTTGACTCTTGAGTTTTAAGAATATACCCAAATGCGTCTGGAGAAATCATAAATGAAAGTTAAGAAATACTTGTAGCCAGAGAATGAAACAACTGGAAGTGGACCACATAAATCACTATGCAAAAGTTGTAAAGGGGCTAAGGCGTGCCAAGAGGCACGTTTTTCAAAACTAGTCCGATGATGTTTTCCGAGTACACATCCATAACAAACACCATCTCTGCTTGATACCATAGGAAGACCTGTCACCACATTTTCTTTACATAGATTTTGAAGGGAGCAATAGTTTAGGTGACCAAATCACTCATGCCAAAGTTTGCTCACTTCATCATTATGAACAACAAATACCAAGGGAAGTGTTGATGACCCAAAGTTGTTAAACTTATACAACCTTGTAGAATCATCAGCAATGCCAGTAGCTAAAATCTATCTAGGATCTCTTAGGTCCTTAATTACAACATCGCGAGGTGAAAATTCAACGATTTTACCTTCACCTGAATGAGTTATCTGATATACAGAGAAGATTGCAGGATAAGGTTGGAACACATATTACATCATTAAATTGACCATTCTCTAGATGGATAGTTTCAGTCCCTACAACACTAAGAGATATATCATTACCAACATATATATTTTTGGTGTTACAATCATTTAAAGAAGAAAACATGGCTTTATTTTTGGCCATGTGATAAGAAGCTCTAGAATCAATGAGCCACTCATGAGAATGAGAAGAAGATACATTAAATGCATAACTAGACCAAGATAATTAACAACCACATGTAGAAAGTGTTATTCCTGAAGATGAAGTTGAAGATGAATAACACTTTCTGCATGAATATCCATAAGCTTCTCTCATGGACTGTTACCCTACAAATGACCCTCCATGCTCTTTAAATAGAGATCATTGACCAATCGAGTGTTAAGCCACGAATCAAGTGTCGAAAATACCAAGGAGAGAATGAATCGTCAGATCACTTCATGTCTAGAGCATATCGTGACCGTCGAATTGTAAGTTACAAATGTACATAATAAAGAAACGCACTTTACCTAACTCTACACTAGACCAAGTTATACTTAACAATTTCCTATGTGTCAGAATATCCTAACACACATCATTTTGTGGAATATGTAATTCAATATTGGAGAAATATATTGTAAAGTGGAAGTCCAAAGGACGTGTAGAAGATGAAGAGTCATGTGAAGTTGAAAAGTCGTGAGGGTAGTCAAAGTGTCGTGAGGGTAGTCAAACAGTCACAAGGGTAGTCAAAGAGTCACAAGGGAGGTGAAGCATCACCCCATTGGTTATACATACACCCTCATTGTATGAGCAAAGGAATTTTTCACCTTGGCTCCTCCGGGAAGGTATTAGAGAGACAAGCTAGTTCTTTTAGGGAGCAAGGAGTGGCTCCAACTCTCCACTATTGGGGTTAGTGGTCTTCGATGTATACATGGGTCTTATGAATTTTACTTTATACTTGAAACCTAATGGTTGACACGTTTTCATGCATGGATTGTGAATATTTGCAAAACTACTCTATGAATTTTTATGATTAATGTTTGCTTTCACCTATACTAAAGAAGTTGAACTATTTCATTTATGTTAATGCTTATCTAATTGAAAATGTGTTGTAATGGTTGCTATAAGTATTGCATCCTTGTGGACTATTCCACTAGATGTGAGATAGATTTTTCTTGTTTGTAATGGTTGTAATGATTGTCGCATATTTGTGGACTATGATGTTGGATGTTAGACGGATATCTTTTGTGTGTGTGTCTCTCTCTCTACTATGGTGGTACTATTAGCTCTCTCCTTAGAGTCTCACTTTCATTTCCCTCTGCAGTAGAAGAATATTGACATATATACGACCAAACACTCACTAGGCATACTCACTTGTCGATCCAATATTATCTGTGCATATCTCTCTTGTGCTGAACTTTGTAGACAAGGAAAACCTATAAGGATATATGTCAGCCAAGTCGATATCCCAGATGGGGCTCCTATTCCAAATGGTATGAGGTCTAATTGGGAGTTCAAATCAAGGAAAACCCCTTGGTTCATCAATTTTTAGCACCGTCAACACCAAGAAAATCAATAGAGGTCCAATGTTGCCAGCAGAGGCCATTTTAACCAAGATGAAGTTGAAGGTTATGGGAAGGGTCCATATAAATGTTGGACTTGTGAAGAAGATCACCTAAGGAAAGATTGCTCGCATCGTAAGCATGCTGGCCCAAAATTGTAAAATTCACAAGAGGTAGAGACAATCAAGGATGTAGCTCAATGTATACCCAAAATTTAAGCTACAATGGATAATTGTGAAGTTGATCATCAGGCAACAATTATAGATATGGAAGGTATGCTCCATGACCAAAGCATTTCGATGTTGATTAACCTTAGTTGAATATTTAGTTACATCAGTCCCACTATTGTTGAGAAATGCACATTAAGGAAGGAAGCACATGATGAGTCTTGGTTAGTTCAACTAGCCACAAGGACGAAAAGAAGAGTTGAGTATTAGGTGAAGACTTGCCCAATAGAATTATATGGGATATTGACAATTGTAAATCTTAATGTGTTGCCACTCGTAGTATATAGCATATTGTTGGGTATGGATTGGTTATATGCACATCAGATAAAAGTAGAATGTTATGAGAAAGTGATTGAATGCCTTGATGAAACTAGGGTGAGAAGATTGTCACAAGAAAAATATAACCTACCTCTGTGAGACAAATTTTGGTAATGTAGCCAAAAAAAGCTGCAGAAAAGGATGTGCTTTATTTTTTTGTGCAAATATGCAGCAGTGTTGAAGCTAATTACAATGTCGAGGATCATGACAATGATGTTTTGGGGAAGTACCATGTTTTATAGCAGTTCTCAAATTTATTCCCTGAATAAATTTCCAGTTTGCCTCCTCATCGAGAAGTCGACTTTTCTATTGAATTAATGCCATGAGCAATTCCAGCCTCCAAAACTTTGTATAGAATGAGCACTCCAAAATTAGTTGAGATTAAGATACAACTCAAAGAGATATGTATAAGGGATACATAAGGCCAAGTGTATCTCCATGGGGAGCACCAGTCCCGTTCATAAAGAAGAAGTATGACACACTTAGGTTGTGCATTGATTACCAACAATTGAATAAAGTGGCCATTAATAACAGGTATCCATTGCCACAGATTGATGATTTATTTGAACTTTTGAGAGGAGAAACAATATTATCTGAGATCAATTTGAGGTCAAGTTATCACCAAATGCATATAAAGGATGAAGACATCCATAAAACAACGTTGAAAATGAGGTATGGGCATTATGAATTCGTGGTAGTGCCCTTTGGACTTACCAATGCAACTGCGATCTTTATGTGCCTTATGAACAATTTATTGCTCCATTATTTGAATAAGTTTGTCCTAGTATTCATGGATGACATTTTGGTTTATTCAAAGACCAAGGAGGAGAATGAATATCATTTCACACTAATATTTCAATTGTTAAGAGAGCATAATCTTTATGCAAAGCTTAGGAAGTGAAATTTCTTTCAGTCACAGATTCATTATGTGGGACATATTGTCTCAAGGGAGGGAGTAGCGGTTAACCCAGAGAAGGTTAAGGCTATCATGGAATGGCCAACACCTAAAAATGTGGTTGAAGTTAGGTCCTGCATCTAACTAGTAGGCTATTACAGAATATTTATTAAGAACTCATCCAAGATTGGTTGTCCAATTACTACTCTGCAAAAGAAAGGGAAGAGATTTGAATGGATAGTTGATTGTACAACAAGCTTTGATCAATTGAAGAAGTTGTTGACCAATGCACTAGTATTAAGAATAACATATCCTAAAAATGATTTCATTATGTACATGAATGCTTGCAAGGAGGGGCTTGGTGGAGTCTTGATGTAGGAAGTTCAAGTGGTGTGCTATGAAACCCAAAATTTAAATGAACATGAACAAAATTATGTAACTCATGATTTTGAATTGGTTTCCATTGTCCATGCGTTGAATATGTGGAGACACTGCCAGGCTTGGTAGAAAATTCACCCTAATGACTGATCATGGAGGCATGAAGCATTTATTTGAACAACCCAAGTTAAATGCAAGGTAAGCCAGATGGTTGGTCGCGCTTAGTGAATTTGATTTTAGAATCAAGGATATAAAAGGCAAAGAGAACATTGTGGTTGATGCACTCAACATGTGGTTGCAATTAAACCATATAGCAGCCATAAGTTCCTATGCAATTGATCTTGAATAAAAGATAAAAAATGTTGGGCAGCGAAACAAAAGGTATCGACACTTGAAGGAGAATATACAACAAGGATCTCAAGGCAATGAAGATAAGGACTACTGTCTTACAAAAAAAAAGGAATCGTTAAAATCAAAAGCATAATTTATGAGAATATACAACAAGGATCTTAAGGCAATGAAGATAAGGACTACTCTCTTACATAGAAAAAAAAAAAACAGGAATGGTTAAAATCAAAAGCATACTTTATGTACCAAATAACAACGACTTGAAGAAACTCATATTAAAATAGTTTCATTCCAAGTTGTATTCTAGCCACCTAGGTTACCAAATATGCTAACTACCATGAAGAAATTTTATTTTTGGCCTGATTTAAAAAGAGAAGTGGCATATTTTATCTCCAAATGCATAGAGTGCCAATAGGTGAAGGCTGAGAGTAAGCACCCAGTTGGCTTATTGCAACCTACTCCCATTCTGGAATGGAAGTGGGAAGTGATTTCTATGGATTTTATTATAAGGCTTCCTAAGACTTTAAAACAACATGATGAAATCATGATAGTCATCGACAAGTTGAGTAAGGTAATTCAGTTAGTGAGGTGGATCAAATTTTCATAAAGGAAATCATAAGACTGCATGGAGTTCCCGAGAAAATTATCTCATATAGAGATGCCAAATCCACTTCAAAATTTTGGAGAGAACTATTTGTAAGCTTGGGAACATAACTAGCATTCATCACAGCATACCGTCATGAGACTAATGGGCAAACAAAGAGAACAAACATCATTCTTGAATACATGCTAAGAATGTATGTAATGCACCATCCTAGGAAGCGGTAAGAGCACCTTCCACTTATGGAATTCACATACAATAACGGGTATCAAGGATCATTGAAAATGAGCCCCTTTGAGGTACTTTACGGGAGGACTTGTAAAACACCTATTAGTTGGAGCGATCCAGTGAATAAGCTCCTCATTGGGCCCAATATGTTGAAAGATATGGAGTAGGAAATTCAAGTCATTAGAAGAATTTTGATAGCAGCACATGACAACAACAACAAAAAAACCTATGTCAACCATCATAGAGTGCATAAGGAATTCCAAGTTGGGGAACATGTTTTCCTGTGAGTTAGACCTAAGAATATCTCCTTGAAATTTGGGTCCTGCACCAAGTTAGCACCACAGTTTTTTGGGCCATTTGAAGTGCTCGAAAGGATAGGGCCAATGGCATACAAGCTAACTTTTCCTCCATCAAATAGAGTGCATGATGTTTTCCATGTTTCATTACTTAAAAGTTATATGCAAGATGTTAATCATGTAATTGATTGGTTTGTATTATAGGTAGAACCAGAGGGAGAATTCCAACAAGAACCTCTATGCATCTTGGATTGGAGGCAGCTCACACTCCGAAATCGAGCAATAGAGCAAGTCAAAGTGCAGTACAGTCACTTTGGACCTGAGGAAGCTACGTGGGAAATGGTTGGCCTTATGCAGGAAATAATCCTTTCTTATTTTCTAAGAAAGGAAAATGTAAATATAATTATAAATGTCATACAAAGTTGTGTATATAAAGGTCCATAATCAGCAATGCTTGGTCTAAGCATGTTCTGTTGTATATGGTTATTGAACACCAAGGATGGTGTTCCCGCCCAAGGGGAAAGGGACTGTGAAATCCCCTAGTTAATATTTCTCTCTTATAAATAATTGTAATTATTTAAATGGTTGAGAGAGGGACATTGATTCCATTGCTTGAGTAAGGAGATTACTCGAGGGAATTGTTGTTTTAAATATCAGTCCTAGTTGGATGAGTTGTTTTAAATGGGTTGATTGTGCCGTAAATTAATTGAAAGAGGATAGGACAAGCCCAAGTGTACTTTACGGTCCAACCATAAGCAAAAAAAGGACAAAAATTGAAGAAGAGGCATGGGTTGTGTTGTATAGTAGTTGACTGGTAGACAATTAGCCTATTTTTTTAGGTCACTGTCTCACAATGACCCGATATGGATATGCAACAGAAGAAAAAAAAGGAAGGGGAGAACAACTCTAAGATTATATCTCTCTTGAACATAGAAGCAGTGGAAGGAAAAATACACATAGAACACTATTATAAGAGAAATTCCTCCAAGGGTGGAGGTGAGAGCGCAAAGAAGGCAACGATCAGAACTCCCTGTTGCTAAGCTTTGGAAAGATTAGAAACTAGATGAAGAAACCTCGTGGAGGTTTGTTGGGTAAAAGAAACATAAATAGTAGTGGCTTGCCTGAAAGATGAAGAACCCACTAGGGAGCTTGTGGATTGATGAAACTATTAGTTAAGGGAGAGACACTTTGGTATTTGTGAGGGTTGATGAGACACCAGAAGTTGCAATGGGTTTAAAGATCTGCTGTTTGACTCACTCATGAAACACTTGGAGTGGTAGTCTCTTTACCCCAACAATAGCTTATCTAGCTGATGAAGATCCCCTTATGGTGGACTCTCTTCTTCTGAAAGTGAGTTGAAATATCTATACTATATTATCCTAGCATGGATGTTTATTATGTATGAAAAGTATGAAAAAAATAGAGTGGAAGTTTGGTTAGTTGGTGGATGAAGGCAGAGTGCCCTTTTGGTATTCTGTTTTAGTTCTTTATTTATTGAAATATTCTTTAGGAAAGCACTCCTCCTCAAGCTATGGAATCTAGCTCATGGGTGACAACTACAAGAAAATGTGGTTGTTGCTTGTCTATGGCTGGGTGGAGAGTCGAATACCCACTCTCAATTGCCAATCCAACTTGCTACATAAGATAAGTATTTACTTGGTTTTTTTATGTTAAAAGATAATTACATGTGTATGGTAATGTATAAATGATCCTATTGATACTAAGGAATATGTTTTCATGTGTGCGAATAAATATTAGATTTCCTATATACATGTGTGAGGAATAGATAATTCTTATATGTTTAATAGAGAAAATCTTAGTGACTCCAAATCTATAGAGGTGGTGAAGTCTTTGTGTTATTCCTTTAAATCGACGAGTATCCTCACAAGCTTGTATGGTTGTTGTTTCATTTCTCGATTTGTATTATTGATCTGTCAAGTAAAGGATATGTATATCCTGTTCTGGTAGAAGCTTGGATAAGATCCCTGTAAAAATGAGAAGTGTGCTTAGTTGCACATCCTTCATGTATTTCTCGCTGAATATATTGAATTCAAGTTTCAGGGTTGCATGCCTATGTATCTTTCAGCAAGTTCTGTTGAAGTTGAGAGCTCAACGTAATGGTTTTGTGATGCAGGAGCATCAGGACTTAGCGAGCAATACGATTGTATGTTCACATGTTGTGGCTAACAAGATATGGATTTTATTGACCTGAGTGGTCAAAATCAATTCTTAGGAGAGAGGGTTGGATCTCTTGAATTGATATTTACTTCAATTATTGTAACAATTAAATCATTGTATTATTTTTAAAACAGGAGATAAGTGTTAAGATAGGTGTATATTAGAGCTTGAGAATAGGGATTTAATAGTTGAGCTGATAAAAATAGAGATTGAGATGTCAATGTTGTTAGGATAGGATTTGATCCATAAAAGAAGGGATTTTTATTTTTATTTTTTTTTTTTTTTTTTTTTTTAATGGAATAGGAGAGTGAGTAAGCGAGAGATTGAGAGATAGATTGGGTTTACGAGTGAAACAGAGGGTCATACAAATTGTTGTTATCGAGCCGAGAGGGCCAAGACTTTGTAATTTCTATTTTATTGAAATAATTGATTAAGTGTGGCGTTGTGTATTATTCCTGGTGTGAAATTCTCTCGAATCTGTGTATCGGCATTCTGGACCCTAATCGGGTATTATTTTCCATTTATGTGTTTCATTGATAATTATAGCCAAATAGCGTTAAGGGTTAATACTGAGATTAGACACTAAATCTTATTAAGTATATTTCTTAAAGGTTTTGTATTAAGCACGTGGGTAGTATTCAGAAAGCAGTAAGTGGTATATCGCGCGGAAAATAAATGGTAAATGGTATTTTTCCAAATTACGTGATTAACCTAAGGTGTTGACATGTAGCATGGAGAAACCACTTATCTCGTGTGCTCTCGACCTGATATCGATCATGCAAGTAATCGCGCGAGATTGCGCGATAACAGTTGGATCGAACGGGACAAATCGATAGTGGAAATCAGTCGAACTAGTTGGAAAGCGGATACGACACGATATCTGTTAGATCTGAAGAAGCCAGATCAATGGTGGAGATTGAAGCGCTCAGGGAGTAAGAAGTCAAAGTAGGATCGATGGTGATTGGTCAGGAAAGCAGGACCCTCAGAAGGGAATACACATACAAAATATGTTTAACGCACAATTGATTGGTTTTTAAGTGAACCATTAGTCTAATTCTAGACTATGACATCAAATTTGATAATCATCCACATCATTTTGTATCGGAGCTCAAGGATTAAGTTTGCTACAGTAAACATGCCACCTAGAAGAGGAGCTAGGATAGGTCAGGGGAGACCTGTAGCGAATGCAGTTCTCTTGGAAGAGATTCGAAACCTGTGTACAAGGATGGAGACAATGGAAACTAATCAAAGGAGAGCACCTAATGAAGGAGATGTGAGTGTTGCAGAGGAATCTTCTGAGGAAGAAGAAGAGGATGAAAGCGAAGCTACCAAAGTTCTCAAAATGTTGACCAAAGTAAGTGGAAGACTAAAGGTGGAAATACCTTTGTATGATGGGAATCTTAATGTAGAAGAGTTGATGGATTAGATCAGTTCATTGGACAAGTATTTCTACTATGAGGATGTTGATGACAAAAAGAAGGTGAAATTTGCAGTTACCAGATTAAAGGGTCATTCTGTTATCTGTTGGGATGAATTACAAACATCTAGAGAGAGAAATGGGAAGCCCAAGATCAAACATTGGGATAAAATGCTGAGCAGGTTGAAAGGTAAACATGCCAAAAGATTATCAGTTAATCTTTTCATACAATTACAGAATTTGAGACAAAAGGGGATAATTGTCAAAGAATATACAGAAGAATTTTATAAGATGAGCATTAGAGCAGGACATGCAGAGGATGACGTAGAAAAGGTAGCCAGATACATCAATGGCTTGAGATATGACATACAGGATGAAATCAGCTTGCTAATTCTGAAGACAATTGAAGATGCCTATCAAGCAGCTTTGAAAGCAGAGGAGAAGATGTTGAGGAAACAAAATCAGAGGAACAGAGGGAAAAGTTCAGCAAAAGGTAGAGGAACTACCAGATCAATATTTAAGCACCCTCAGGGTGAAGCAGGAGGTTCAAGTAGTAGACCACCACAGAGAGGAGACTTTAGTAGAGGAAGATTTGCACCTAGAGGAAGAGGTCGAGGAAGAG
>APFE031199069.1:110167-174990 GCA_000404065.3 Pinus taeda
AAGGAGACCTAAGGTAATTTTGACTTCCACAAACTTAGATGATTTATCTAAAGAAATCAAAACTTTGTTGAATGATTTTCCTAATATTATTGTATATGAGCTACCAAATGCATTACCACCAATCAAGAGTATTAGTCATCACATTGATCTAATACCTAGAGCAAGTTTGCCAAATAAAGCACCATACAGGTTAAATCCTCTAGAAAATGCAGAATTTGGGAGACAACTGCAAGAACTGATGGATAAGGGATTAATCAGATAGAGTCTTAGTGCATGTGTTGTACAAACAATACTCAGCCCAAAGAAACGAGGTGAATGGCACATGTGTATTGATTTCATAACCATAAACAAGATTACTATCACGTATAGATTTCCTTTATCATGCATGGATGATTTGATGGATTGTTTAAGTGGGTCAAAGTATTTTACTAAAATAGATTTGAAGAGTGGATACCATCAAATAAGGGTTAGAGAAGGAGATGAATGGAAGACCGCATTTAAAACAAACAGTGGGCTTTATGAGTGGTTAGTGATGCCTTTTGGACTCACTAATGCACCCAGCACATTCATGAGATTGATGAATGAAGTCTTGAAGGAATATGTAAGCAAGTTTGTCATTGTTTATCTTGATGATATTCTAGTTTTCAGTAGAAGCAAAGAAGAAAATCTGGAGCATCTTAAGTTGGTTCTAAGAACTCTGCAAAAAGAGAAATTGCTGATAAATCTGAAGAAATGTAGTTCCATGAAAGAAGAATTAATCTATTTGGGGTTTGTAGTTTCTAAAGAAGGTCTGAAAATGGATCCAAAAAAAGTCCAAGCAATTTGGAACTAGCCTATTCCAAGAAACATATTTGAGGTAAGAAGCTTTCATAGTCTTGCAAGTTTTTATAGAAAATTTATCAGAAGTTTTAGTCAGATTTGTGCACCAATTATTGAAACAATCAAAGAGACTAATAGCCATTCAAGTGGATAGATGCAGTAGACCAAAATTTTAAGTTGTTAAAGAAGAAAATTATAGAAAAACCAATTTTAGCTTTGCCTGATTTTGGAGAAAAAAATCAAGTTGAAACTGATGCTAGTGGAGTTGCAATTGGAGCAGTTTTAAGTCAGGAACAGAGGCCAATAGCATACTTTAGTGAGAAACTAAATGAAGCTAAGAAGAAATATTCTTCTTATGATAAAGGATTTTATGCTATTTTGCAAGCTTTAAAAAAATGGAGACATTATTTGCTATCAAAGGAGTTTGTATTGTTTTCTGACAAGCATGCATTACGGTTCATAAACAACCAACCAAAATTGAATCAGAAGCATGCCAAGTGGGTAGAGTTTTTACAGAGCTTTACTTTTGTGATCAAACATACAAGTGGTAAGCTGAAAAAAGTTGTTGATGCTTTAAGCGGGGTAAATTTCATTGTGCAAGAATTAAAAGTTGGGGTTGTAAGATTTGAATAAATGGTTGATATGTATAAAGATAATGCAGAATTTAAAGATATTTATGCAGTTGTACAAAATCTAGCAACTCATAATAGAAGCCAGTGGTTAGATTATCTTATCCAAGGAGGTTTACCGTTTAAAGGTAACAAACTGTGTATTCCCAAATGCTCTATGAGGGAACACATAATCAAGGAGAAACATAGTGGAGGGTTATCTGGGCAGTTTGGACAAGAGAAAACCTTTGCTCAGGTAAATGCATTTTACTATTGGCCAAAGATGCAAACTGATGTTAAGCAATTTTTTGAGAAGTGCAGCATCTGTCAACATGCTAAGGAGAGAAGCCAAAATATAGGATTGTACCAGCCATTACCAATACCAGACCAACCATGGGATGCAGTTAGTATGGATTTTGTTTTGGGATTACCTAGAAATCAAAGAGGAAATGATTCCATTTATGTTGTGGTAGATAGATTTTCAAAAATGGCATATTTCATTGCATGCAAAAAAACTAGTGATGCAACACATATTGCTAATCTATTTTTTTTTAGAAGTTGTAAGATTACATGGATTGCCTATAAGTATTGTGTCTAATAGGGATGCAAAGTTTGTTGGGCATTTCTGGAGAACTCTTTGGAAGAAACTAGGTGCCAAACTTAGCTTCAGTTTAACATATCACCCTCAAATAGATGGACAGACCGAAGTGGTAAATAGAAGTTTGGGAAACATATTGAGAAGTTTAGTATATCAAAATCCTAAGCAGTGGGATTTAGCACTTGCTCAAGCTGAGTTTGCTTATAATGACACTCCAAACCGGAGTACTGGGATGAGTCCATTTCATATTGTTTTTGGAATAAATCCAAGAGGTTTATATGAGCTCAGAAATTTGGGCAAACAGGAGACAAGAAGCGCAAAGGCCGAAGAGTTTGCAGAGCAGATGCAGAGACTACAAGAAGATGTCAAAGACAGATTGCAGGAAAGCAGTGGCAAATACAAACAGAGAGCTGATATGAGGAGGAAGGAAAAATAATTCCAAGTGGGAGATTTGGTGATGACATACTTGAGGAAAGAAATATTTCTTATTGGGACTTATAATAAACTAAAGATGAAAAAGATAGGGCCATGTAGAATTGTAAGGAAGTTTTCAACCAATGCTTATGAAATCGAGTTGCCAGAAGGGATTAGAATATCACCTATCTTCAATGTTGCATATTTATATCCATACAAGGAGACAGAGGCAAAGTTATAGAAGGAACCTACAGAAGATGAAGTTCACACTTTAAGTTGGGAAGAACAAATGCCAAACACAGTCAAGAAAGAGGTGGATGTTGTTTTGGAGAAAAGAGTATCCAAAAGAACCAGAGGAAAAGATTAGTTTCAGTATCTAGTCAAATGGAAGGGACAACCAATGGAGGATACCAGTTGGTTAACAACAGCAGAATTACAAAAGTACGGAGTCAATCCTTACAGTTTGATGAATGATTCTTTTCTTCCTCGGGAGTCTAATGCAGGAGCATCTGGACTTAGCCAGCAATGCGATTGTATGTTCACATGTTGTGGCTAACAAGAGATGGATTTTATTGAGCTGAGTGGTCAAAATAAATTCTTAGGAGAGAGGGTTGGATCTCTCGAATTGATCTTTATTCAATTATTGTAACAATTAAATCATTGTATTATTTTTAGAACAGGAGTTAATTGTTAAGATAGGTGTGTATCAGAGCTTGAGAATAGGGATTTAATAATTGAGCTAATAAAAATAGAGATTGAGTTGTCAATGTTGTTAGGATAGGATTTGATCCATAAAAGAAAGGAAAAAATGTAATGATAGATTTTTGTTTTATGGAATAGGAGAGTGAGTAAGCGAGAGATTGAGAGAGAGACAGGGTTTGAAAGTGAAATAGAGGTCAGAAAAATTGTTGTAATGGAGCCGAGAGGGCCAAGACTCTGTAATTTCTATTTTATTGAAATAATTGATTAAGTTTGGCGTTGTGTATTATTCCTCGTTTGAAATTCTCTTGAATCTGTGTATCGGCATTCTGGGCCCTAATCGGGTATTATTTTCCATTTATGTGTTTCATTGGTAATTACAGCCAAATATCATAAAGGGTTAATACCGAGATTAGACGCTAAAGTTTATTAAGTATATTTCTTAAAGGTTTTGTATTAAGCACGTGGGTAGTATTCGGAAAGTAGTAAGTGGTATATCGCGTGGAAAATAAATCATAAATGGTATTTTTCCAAATTACGTGATTAACCTAAGGTGTTGACACGTAGCACGGAGAAACCACTTATCTCGCGTGCTCTTGACCTGATACTAATTGTGCAAGTAATTGCGCAAGATTGCGCGATAATTGGCGGATCGAACGGGACAGATCAATGGTGGAAATCAACTGGACTAGTTGACAAGCGGATACGACACGATATCTGTTGGATCTGAAGAAGCCAAACCAACGGTGGAGATTGAAGCGCTCGGGGAGTAAGAAGTCAAAGTAAGATTGACAATGATTGGTCAGGCAAGCGGGACCCTTGGGAGGGACTACACGTACAAAATATGTTTAACACGCAACTGATTGGTTTTTAAGTGAACCATTAGTCAAATTCTAGACTACCACATCAAATTTGGTAATCATCCACATCATTTTGTGACCTTCGTGCATTGAGATAGGAAGCGAAATCATGAAGACGCTCGAGCCAAAATATCATAACACCTAAGGTCTAGGCAATTTCGTGAAGAAATCAAAATATTTTCCAAGTGTAAAAGAATCGTAGAGATAGGTCAAAAGGACTAGTGGGACCCGCGAGGTTGGGGGTTGGGTCAGTTCGCCTTCTTGGTCGAGTCGAGCCAGGAACCTAGTTGGACTTGGAGCAGATCATGTGGGACCCGCCAGGTTAAGGTCATCCAGTCGGGCCCGATAGCATAATCAAGCAGGAGTTTGGGGTCAAGGACTTTGATGCATTGGTTGTAGGCTTCACAAGGAAGGGATGATCTTTGACCACAAGGCAAAGATGCCTTCCACTTAGGCTTTCAAAGTGGCATAGTGCCACGAGGGCACTGAGTTGGTATCATGTGGGTGCCACGTGGAGGCTAAGGGTGACACAGTGGAATTTAGTGTGTTGGGTTCAAATTATCATATCTCTTAATCCAGGTGTCATATCAAGGAAAAAAATAAATGGTTGGAAAGATCTCGACTAGACAAACACAATAACATCATATGTTTTAAGTTCGAAAGTAGTTGGAAACGAGTGGAATTTTATACCCCATTTTCATAACAAGACCATGGAGTTTGGGTCAGCTTAATGACTACCTACTTCTAACCTTCATTTTGGGTCAAGATTAGAAGGGGGTACATTATAGTTACATTGAGACTATGCATTAATTTTCATTAGCTTAACAAGGCCACAATGAAGAATGAGTACCCATTATCCATAATAGGTTATTTCTTTGACTAGCTCAGGAGAGCTAAGTTATTTTATAAAATTGATTAAGGTTAGGGTATCATCAGGTAAGGCTTAAGGAAGAGGACACCAGTATGAAAACATTCCAAACTCAATATGGGCATTATGAGTTTGTTGCGGTGCCATTCATGTTATCTAATGCTCCAAGTGTTTTCGTGTGCCTCATGAATGGTAATATTCTAGAATTATTTAAATAAGTTTGTTAGTGTTTTTTTGGATGATATCCTCATATATTCCAAAATTTTGAAAGAGCGTGAAAAACTTTTATTGATGGTGTTATAGGTACTTAGATAGAATCAGCTATCTGCCAAGCTAAGTAAGTGCTCATTTTATTAGAAAAAAATCATCATTGAGGTCATATTATTTCAGAAGAAGGAATAGTAGTAGACCCAAAAATAATTAAAGAGTGGTCAACACCCGAGAATTTGACAAAGTTAATGTCTTTCATGGGCTTATTAGGTTATTACACAAGATTTGATGGAGGGTTCTTGAGGATAGCCCATCTTATTACTTCCTTGCAAAGGAAAGGTGAAAATTTTAACTAGTCATAAATGTGGAGGTCTATCAACATTTAAAGAGGTTGTTAACAAGTGCACTTATATTGAAGATAATTGACCGAGATGAAGACTTTCTTGTGTGCACAAATGCATGTAAAGAAGGACTAGGAGGAGTTCTCATGCAAAATGTGCATGTGATATGTTATGAACCTAGGAAGCATGAAAATAATTATACCATTCATGGTTTTTAATTGGAAACCATTATACATGCCTTGAAGATATGGAAGTTGTACCTCATGGGAAAGAGGCTTGAGTTAACAATTGACCAGAGTAGATTAAAGAATTTGTTTAGACAACCACATTTAAATGCCAAGTAAATTATATGGCTATATTTTTTTTCTTTAGATTATGACTTTTAAATTAAGCACATAAAGGGTAAGTAAAATAAAGTGGTTACTGCATTCAATAGGATGGTTCATGTAATGCATGCTACAAACATAAGCACATGAAAATTTGATTTAAAAATCATAATTTCAGAGGTTGGGAATTGAGATTAGTAATGAATGGAAACAAAAATCAGCCTACAACAAGGCAAAATCAAGCCCGAATACAAGGATTATGAAATGGAAGAAGATGGGGTTCTTCTATATAAAGGCGGGATTTATTTGCAGAATTATCAGGGGCTAAAAGTGATAAGTGAACTGAATAGAGTGCCTTATACTGGGAACACAGGGTACCAAAAGACAATCTCAATAGTAAAAAAATAATACTTGTGGCTAGGTATGAAGAACTAAATGGTTGATTATATAACTAGGTGCTTCCAAAAGGTTAAAACTGAGCATAGGCACCCAACGGGGTTGCTACAACCAATACCCATTATTAAGTGGAAATGGGAAATTGTTTCCATGAATATCATTACAAATCTTCATAGCACAATGAAGCAACATGATTCCATCATGGTTGTGGTGGATAAACTCACCAAGGTTGTTGAATTCATTCCAATGAAGTCAAAACATAAGACAACCAACATTATTGAGATTTACATGAGGGAAATTTAACACCCTCCTCCCACATCTACCCAAGTAATCGGCCAACCAGGATAAGCATGTAACGAGAGGCTACTATGATCACATTCAACCTCCTATGTGACCTTAAGGAAACGGAATCAACAAAAACACCACATACATACCTTCCACGTCAGCTACAAGACCCCTGAGAACCATCCCAACACTTCAAGCAGCTAGCCCTTAGGTCCACTAAAGTTTTAGACCTCTTGACCTTTGGATGCTTTCATATTATAGGCCTGCCAATGTCCAGGAACCTTTGGACGCTCTCATGCTATAGGCATGCCAACATCCAGGGACTATTTTGTCCAGTGTTGTGCCAACATCGACGGGTTTTGAGCCACTTTTTCAATCCTACAGCCTAGGCCATGCCCATAATTGAATGACATCCCAGGAACAGTAAAATAATCGGGAAATGATGATGCAAAAGAAAATAGTTGAACAATCCCTTAACCAGACCCATACTAGCCATGATAGGCATTTCGTCAAACATATCATAAATATGTAATCTACAGGTGTAAATAACATATTTAAGTGTAGGGATCTCATACTTATCTGAGAATTGCTAAGAACCATTATTCCCTTGTATCATTTGTTGCGTTTTCGACTATTAAGCCATAGATACATTGTCCATTCATTTATAAGTAAAAACATGATGAGATCCATACATAGCCACTGTCATAAAACACATACATAACCAACATAATAACAACATAAATACCAATGAAATCACAGCCATATGGTCCACATATAAACCAGTATAATAATCATAGAAATACAAGGAGAAATAACCTCTCATTAATGATGCAAAATCCAAACTCGAGATGGGACTACCACATTCCACCCGACCATAGAATAGTTGAGCCAAATCTCTCTTCACCCATTCACCCCTATGCCATATTCCAAGCATGAATGTGGGACTCAAACCAAAAGAACCAACCAAAACATCCCGAGGCTAAACCACCTCACCCTCATAAATAGAAACCAAGATTTACCATAATCCATCCCGGATCACTAGGCCAACACAATAAACATGTCATCAAAAGCTTTAACATGATCTCCACCTGATCACTAGGCCAAACAAGCATGGATGCCACCGAATTTCTCCACCTAAACAGTGATGAATTTTCCTATCTCCTAGTCTCTCAGGCTTTACCACAATCCAAACCCGAACCATTAGGCCCTAAACTAAGACTCACTCTCTAGGTTATACCACATATCCCAAACCCAGGATTACTAGGCCCAACGGAGAGAAAACCACCTCTTGGCTTTATCGTATATCCTGTCATTCACCAACAAGGATTCTCAGGCGCACCGAGGCAACACAATCATGGATTCACTGCAACTCATAGTCTAGCTCAGGGGTTACTAGGCCAGTGGATTTAATATGATCCACAATCTAGTTCAGGGACCATGAGGCCATGTGCTCTATCATTCGGAGATCCACCTCACTCAGCTTCGAACCCATCCAGTAATCCAACTCAACAAAAACATGATAACCCCATCACACCATGGCTATCCGGAAATGGCAAGGCTAGGCTGAAAACACTGTTAGACCTGGAAAAACCCATGCCATAACAGCAAAAGAACCACATGCAATACCATGCATGCCAAATCTAGCAATGAAAATACACATGCAAATCGATACCTACAAAGAATCTTGTTGTAGTTGCTTGATCCTACCTTTCCTTACTTGATCTTTGCTTCCTCTTGCCTCCTTTTCCCTTCTTGATCCACTGCTAAAATGCTCCACGAAAACTCTAAGTGTCCAAGAGTGAAAGAGAGAGAGAGAGAATAATAAGAGAGCTCCAAAACTAAACTGAAAAAAGGTTACCAATTGATCCTCAAAATCATTTTTATTAATGAGGCCTCTATTTTCTTCATTTTCCATTATTTTCCTTCATTTTCCTCCTCACATGCAATGTGTGAGCTTTCACCTCCCTTTTCTCCTAATTTCCATTATTTTCATAAATAAATGTGTCAAAAATGCCATTTTTCCTTTCCAAAGCATAAGCCATTACCTTTGCCAATTTCCTTAGCCATAATAAACCGATGAACACCCGCACCAGGATGTTTTGCCCAACATTCAGCTTGGAATAAGTGTCCCATCAATTGTGGTTATTATTTTTTCCTTTATTAACTTTTATTACCTGAAATTTTCACCAGGGCTGTTACGAAACCCTCCCCCTTGGGGGACATCATCCTCAGTGTTCAACCACACCTATACCTCAGCAAAATTACTGAAAAACAAACATACTACCCATGGAGCTTTATAATATAGCTTGATGCAGTATTTACAATTATCACCCTGCTGAAAAGAAAACTAACATGACAGCATAACAACACGACAACATAATGACATGACACCCATACCGCTTATTAGAGCTTTATAACATAACTAATGGAGGTATTTACATCCATATACATATGTACATATACCCAAACATCATCAAACATATACCGAAACACCATACCAAAACTGCTTTACCTCAACCGGCAAACAAAGAAGGACACATAGCCTGCATCTGATCTGTCATCTCCCATGTGGCTTCACCGAGCCCAAAGTTCTTCCATTGCACTTTAACTTGCTCAATTTCTTGGTTCCAAAGCATGAGAACCTTTTTTTGCAATCTACATTGAGGCTCCGACTGGAATTATCCATCTAGTTCCACCTATAATACAGATCAGTCAATCACATGATCAACATCTTTAACATACTTCTTAAGGAATGACACATGGCAAACATCATGTACTTTCATTGTCAGAGGCAATGCAAGTCGATAGGCTACCGACCCAATCCTCTTAATGATACTGAAGGGTCCACAAAACTATGGTGCCATCTTGGCACATGATCCAATCCACAAGGAGCTCTTCTTTGGTTTGATGCGCAAGTACACATGTTCCCCAACCTAGAACTCCTTGAATAAATTGTTCCGATATACATAGCTCTTTTGCATATCATGTGTTTCCTTTAGATTTTTCTTGATTACCTGCATTTCCTATTCAATGTCTGCCAACATGTCTGGTCCAATCAACACCCAGTTAACTATATTACTCCAATTGATGGGAGTATTGCAACTTCATCCATACAATGCCTCAAAAGGACTCATCCTCAAAGATTCCCGATACCCATTGTTGTATGCGAACACAGCCAGTGGAAGATACTCTTCCCACTTTCGTTGTTGATGCATCACGTACAACCTCAACATTTACTCCAATATCATGTTGAACCTCTTTGTCTGTCCATCTATCTACAGATGATAAGTTGTATTGAAGGAAAACTTTTGTGCCCAAACCTGCAAACAACTCCTTCCAAAACTTGGAAGTGAAATTTGCATCCCTGTCTGACACAATCTTCTTTGGAACACCATTAAATCTGACCACATCTTTGATGAATACCTATGCTACATTGCAATCTGAGAATGTAGACTTTACTGGAATAAAGTGTGCAGACTTTTTCAACCTGTCCACAACAACATATGGATTCATGTTGCCTCACTGTCCTCAGCAAACCTATGATGAAGTCCATGGAAATGATTTCCCATTTCCACTCTGGGATCATAATCAACTATAGCAGTCCACCTGGATTCTTCCACTCTCCCTTCACACGCTGACAATCAAACACCTAGCCACAAAATCTACTACATCCCTCTTCAGATTCAGCCAATAATAAAATCTCTTCACTGTAGTCAATGTCTTCCGATACCCTGGGTGAACCGAATATGGTTTCACATGAAACTCCCTCAATATCACCTTCTTGAGCTCACTTCTATGTGGCACATATATCATGTCTCTGAATCTAGCTAATCCATCTGTTGTAAGACAATAATCCACATCCTATGCACCTACACTTGTACATGCACCTGTACCACCACATGTACATGTACCTGTACCTATACTGTAACAACGTCTGGGGTAAATGTGCGTATAAACAACATAATAGGAACAAAAATACAATAAACATATGAGCCATCAAAATCCATATATACATCAGTACATTTGCACATGAAAATCAAGGGAATGATTTTTTTTTTCATTAATAAATGCAATGAACCAACCGGAGATGGGACTACCATGTTCCACCCAACCATAGATTGGCTAAGCCAAGTCTCTCTTCAGTCAATCACCCCCGTGCCATATTCCAAGCATGAATGTGGGACCTCATAAAACACATCAATCAAAACTCATCCAGGGCATCCAGGACTAGTAACTCAACCCAAGCTAAGGAAACATGAGAACCAACCAAAACAAAGCAATGAAAGTAAACCCACAATCACCATGGCTATCCAGGAAATAACTAGGCTAGGCAATCCACTGTCAATCTAGGAAATCCTCCATGCCAATGATAGATCACAACCAAGAAGCTAGATGCATGTGCCATGCATGTCAAAACTAGTGAATAAATCATACATGCAACTCGATACCTTCAAGCAAATCTGATGTAGTTGTTGATGCTATTCGACACCTAATCCTCAATGGGTTAGTGTGGAAGTCGACTAGACAAAAGGAGTCTAAGAGACCTTGGGATGTGAAACCCAACGGTCAAACCATGTACTATAAATGTATGTCTCTTGTTAATAAAAATGTATTCTCATGTTTTATCTTTCAGATTATTCTTGTTTCCCATGTGTGTTTAACATGGTATCAGAGCCATGATGTGTGGTCTGTGTAGTTTTCTTCCTCACAGTTCATGCCTTAGGTAGAAAAAGAAAAATAAAATAAAATTGGCATGTTGTTATTTCCTGTGCAACTGGTTTGAGCTACCTTGAATAGTGTTGGCCTAGTCTTCATTACCTGTAATTTTCCTGACTATCTAGCGCGCCTGACAACCTAAAACATTGAAGGATGGTCATTGCATCCATTTATGCTTGAGCGTTTCACTTTCATGATATATTTGTGGTTGTCATTAAATAACAGGACCATTTATTTTATTAGTTGAGCGCATCAGATCTGCAACTAGGGAATGTATTCCTACCTGCGGCCTATCAAAGTCTACGTACTGGTGTCACTGATATAACAGCGCTACGATTTACCATTATTCTCTAACATGGTATTATTTTCTTTAGAAGAATGTCAGTGTGTCATGGATTTTTTTCTGCCAATTTTATAACCTCCCTTGCTCCTCTGACATAGTCCTACTACGCTACTCTGCTACACTGCTCGAATTGTGCTAAGACTGTGAATTTGGACTGTTGGGCTTCCATATACATCGCTGGCCTCCATACACTACCCTCTCCATGCTGTTGGCCTCATAGAAATTTTAGATTCTCCTGTAATTCCAATTTTCCTGCCACATACTCTGTCCTGGATCCTCTAGCCACATTACTTCTCTGCGCTGAATTAGAGACTGTGCATTCCAAAAACTTTCGAATATAGTGGTCTTGTTTTAAATTAAGCATTGAAAGTTAATAAATTACAGTGTCAACTTGAACGCACAAAGGCAGGATGAAGATCCAACCATTCTGGGTTTCCGCTATTGTTGAAGCTTCCTTGTAAGCATTGATGGCGACTACCGAACATTTAATAGTATTTTAGCGGCTTTAACAGTGTTTCCAAAGTGATACTGGTGCACGCACACTGTCTGGGCAATTATTTGTCTTGTGGCACCCATTGTGGCGATTTGTGTAAACTGTTTCATTTCAATTGACAGTTTTCATTTGAAGTATCAAACATGGATTTATGCAGTCCTCCTTCGTTAAGCATAGTACATTGAATCATCTATGCAAGATTCTTTGGAATTCGTTGAACGAGTAGTCCGTTCATTAAGATGAGACTGGTTGAGTATGTAAACCGTGCAGTTGAATGTGTGAGACTGTATTTTGAGCAAACGACTTGGATACAATGAGATGCGAGTGTTCTACTGTGTGATGGTGAATGCTGCATGACATTAAAGACTGTGTAGGTTGGTGTGTGCGCTCCGGCAAATGGGTATATATATCATATGTGTTGAATTTGAAACCTGTAGTGTATTGAATTTGAAACCTGTGGTGCGGTGAATTTGAATGTGTTTGAGCGCCCATACTTTTAAGCGTTGTCTTTGCTTTTGAATGTCTTCGCATTATTATGTATGCATTGTCCATTTACATTGAATATATGTGTTGTATTATATTTAACACTTAAACACAACTCCATACTGCTGAAAGGAATGATTTCTTGTGATATTTCAAGGGGTTCAAGCCATATAATTATCAGCTGGACATACTTATTGTTGGGTTGAGTTTTTCCTATGAGCAAAAAGGAATCGATCTGCTTCCATCTGATGACTGAGCGAAGTAACATCTGCTGAGACAAATTTCTGTCAACAAAAATCGAGTTCTGGGCTTAAGAAGTCATGTTTCCTACTAATGGTTGAGGCCATTGGTCATTTCTAATTGTTGGGCTTGCATTTCCTCCACAGAAGGCTGCATTCTAGTTTCTGCCCCTCTCAATTTCATGTGACTTGGACGTGGGGCCAGTGAAGAAGGAAACTTAGCAGCGTACCATTATTGGGGAGACGTATTACTTGGCTAAAGGTTCTCATCACCTCAACTTGTACGTGAATGTCAATTAAACCTTGGTGAGTCCATGTGTTGCTGTTATATGTGATGGGACCCACCTTTGTGCGTAGAAAGATAATGTGGGGACAATGAATTGTTAGCTGTTTGCCTAATGGTTACTAGGAGGGTCCACACTATTCTTCCTTTTACTGTTGCACGTGCTTAGTGAAACTTTATACGGCACCTAGACATCTTTAATCCATTCTAGAAGGTGTATCAATTGTTGGTGTAATTCTTTAATTGGAGCTAGAACGAGCTGGGTATGTGTGCATCTTTCGGAACTGAGTACACATGGGAGCTGAGTTAATTCCTCCTCTTAGCTGGAAAATATCTTCAAAGAAGTTACTGCTGAAATTGATTTCACGAAAATTTTATATTCTGGGCAGTGCCCACTATGAAGATTGTAATCTTGAGACTCATTAACGACACTGCAGTACCATTGAAGAGAGAAGATGTTTGTGGTTGCTACACTTGTTATTAGTATTATTTATGCTTGTTGGGTCTAAAGTTGAGCCAACAACAAGGAATGCACCTACAGCATTTGATACACAAATTGTTTGATAAAATAATACAGTGGACCAAATCATACAAACACAGGACTCTTTGTGGTTTTCTCTTAGTTATTCTGGTTGGGTTTCTTACAGCGGACTATTGTTTTCTTTGAAGAAAGTGGCAAGATTAGAGAATATTGAATTGTACCCTAGTCAAAGTATTTATATATGAGCATTCAAGTCCTATCCATGACATGGTGTTATAATTGTTGAGGTTTTGATAGCCATCATTTCTGCTTTGAAAGTGGAGTATTTGAAGGTCTAAGCAAGTTTGCAGTTACTGCTGCCCCAGTTGTGGCATTGTATTTAAAACTCATTATAGTTTCTGTCTACATATATATGCATTGATTCCTTGATTCATTTGTTGCATATTTATAAAGGATATTGTTGTACACTGTGAGTGGGTATTACTTTTCTGCGTTGAGTAGTACTTGTGATCAAATTTTAAGGTGTAAATCAGACATTGAAGAAAAATGGCCAGAATCAGTGTAGTATTAGAGTTCCTCAAAACTATGATATTATCTACTAATCATGATACATTAAAATTCAGCAAAGTTTCTCTCACAAACATTCAGGACTGTCTACAAAATGCACAAGAGAAAATTGATTTTTTGCAGCTTGAAACTCAGCTACAACAAGAAGAATTAAAACAGAGGAGTCATTTTGAACCTGTTTCTATTCAGAAGATTGAAATAGGCTCCTATAAAGTAGCAGTTGTACATGTAGATGCAGAAGTCCAGCTTGCACTTTCGAAGCCCATCATCAGACCCTGGGAAGAGCTTGTCCATAACAAGCACAAAATCGGTCCTGGATATGACAAGGACTTGTCCTTTCATATTCCATACCACTCCAAACCAATCCAATTTCAAAGTGTTGGATTCATTCATGACAGTTCACCTACTCCTCATGATAGTTCATCGTCAATTGTTCCAGATTCTGCCCCTCTTCCACAACAACAACAACAACAACAGATTGTGAAATGCCAACACTATGATCGAGTTGGCCATTTGAAAGATCATTATTTTGATCTTCATCCATGTAAGCACTATCATAAAACCACTCATTCTTCAAACAGATGCTTCAAAAACAAACGTCCTGCAAGAACAAAGATTCATCTTGGATGGATCATTTCTTGGCAAAGGCCATCAACAACCAAGAAGATATTCCAAACACATGTCAGAACTTGTTCAAGAGTATTGAATAGTCTTGCAGTTGAGTTTCCTCCATCATCTCACCTTGTGTCTGATAAGGGGGGAAATGATGGTCATCTACAAGCTTCAAAGTCACATCAAGCAAGCCTGAGCCACAACCTATTGCACCAATTTCAGAGTTGTAGCCAGAGACAAAGATGCCCTTGAGCATGCCTTCATTTGATAATTTAGGACACTTCCTCTAGCAGAAGACTTCAACTTCTTACCGATTTCGGAAGAATTCCAAGAACAAAATTGAGAACACTTCCTCTAGCAGAAGACTTCATCTTCTTGCCAGTTTTGGAAAGTTCCAGGAATTGCATTAAGCATTCCAGAGTTGTTGGTCATCCTTAAACCATCACAGATTGAGACTTCCCTTTTCAGGTTTAAGTTCTCCCTTTTATGCGGGGTGAGACCTCCCTTTCATGGTTGACGGTTTCCCTCTTCAAAATAATAGGAGCACTTCCTCTAGCAGAAGACTTCAGCTTCTTGCCAGTTTTGGAAGAGTTCCGGGAACTGCACTAAGCATTCTAGTGTTGCTGGTCATCCTTAAACCACCACCCTTTATACCAACATTTCAGGGAGCACATTCAGCCTAGTACTGCCATGCATTTTTGCACATTTTGTATTACAACCCTCTTCTTGGACTCATACATAACCCTTCGAATTAAGGGGGGGAATGTTGGACACCTAATCCTCAATGGGTTAGTGTGGAAGCCAACTAGACAAAAGGAGTCCAAGAGACCTTGGAATGTGAAACCCAACGGTGAAACCATGTACTATAAATGTATGTCTCTTGTTAATAAAAATGTATTCTCATGTTTTATCTTTTAGATTATTCTTTTTGCCCATGTGTGTTTAACAGATGTCGATGCCTTCTTACGCTTCATGTTCTTCCTTTACCTTCTTGCTCCAAGAATCCAAGTATGCCACACCATCCAAGAGTGCTCCAAGAAAACTCTAAGTATCCAAGAGTATGAGAAAGAGAGAGAGAGGATAATAAGAGAGCTCCAAAACTGAGCTGACCAAGTCTTGCCCGCTAATCCTCATAAGCCTTTTTATTAATGAGGCCTCTATTTTCTTCATTTTCCATTATTTCCTTCAATTTCCTCCTCAAATGCAAAATGTGACCTTTCACGTTCCTTTTCTCCTAATTTCCATTATTTTCATAAATAAATGTGTCAAATGCCTATTTGCCTCTTTAATGCCTTAGCCATTGCCTTTGCCAATTTCCTTAACCATAAACAACCAATTGAACACCCACTAGGATGTCCTACCCACCATTCAGCTTGAAATATGTGTCCCATCATCTGTCGTATTTATATATATTTTACATGGAATTTCCAGTAGGGCTGTTACAGAACCCTCCCCCTTGGGGGAAGACCGTCCTCGATGTTCAATGACACTTATAACCAACATGACTGTTGAGAACAAAACATACTGCCCATGGAGCTTTATAACCCAGTTCGATGTAGTATTTATAATGAAAGATCTACTGAGGACATAACATCATGAAAACATAACAACATTTTATAACATAGCTCAGTGCGGTATTTGCAATGATCAACTTGCTTAAAAACTCATATGACATCATAACATCATGATAACATAACCACATGATAGCATAATAACATAACACCTAGACCGCATAGTGGAGCCTTATAACACAGCTCGTTACGGTATTTATACCCATACACAGGTGTACATATAACAACCTCATCAAAATATATATACCAAAACATATGCCAAGTCATATACCAAACATATATCAATCATACACTAATCATCATATAACATCTACCAAAACATCACAAGGCATATATTAAAGCATCATATAGCATGTATCAACCATCATAAAGCATATATCAATAACCATAAAGCATATACTAAACCAACATAAATCAAATACTAACCCATCATAAAGCAACTACCAAACCACCATAAGCAACCACCAAACCACCATATCAAGCTACTAATAGTTGATTTCAACTATGCAATCAGACATGTTCATGATTCCTGTACTATGCACATAACTTCCATCGGTTTTAAAATAAATTAAAATAAATTCACATCATACCTCATTGGTAGCTCGTCAATAAGTTACATTTGCAATCATGTTCACTTCCTGTCACAATAAGTCAAACTAGCATATTTTACCAAATCAACATGTATAAAAATATCACATTAGGTTAGCTCAAAACATAACCATCAAAATCATAAATGACATATAACCATTATATATCAAAATCATAGATCAAATGTAATCATCATAGACCATAACCATAGATCCCATATAATCATCCTATACCATAGTCATAAATCACATGCGTAATAAAACTGAAATAAAATGTTGATACTTATCCTTTCATCAATCCTTAGCTTTTACCTTCGTCTTTATTCCATACGCACTTTGGCTTGGTTTCTACACCCGACAAACACCCAGTGCCCTCTCCTCAACCATGTGCACATATGCATAGTGTGCATCACACACATATGACCACATATGACATGTAACTCCATGCAACACATGCATCTACACCTGACATACAACACATACACCTACACCCAGTGTACTACACAGCTCAATACATACACCTACGTCTTGTGTATAACACAATATATGCACTTACACCTAATGTACAACCCAACACAAATACGTGTCTAGGGTGCAACACAATGAATGCATATGTCACGATACCATGACTGCACAATGCACATACATAATATTGCATGCCTGTAACTCAGCATGGATGGCATGCACCCAATACCACACATACACCAACACTATATATATAACATGTACATAGTACCACCAGTACATCGCACCACTTGCACAACATGTGCACAACATCACATGTGCATGACATCACCTACACATCATGTACACAACGCCACATGTACACTGCACCACTATACAACGCGTACATAATACCACATGTACACAGTACCACATGCATGACATGTACGCGACACCACATGTACACAACGCCACATGCACGACATGTACATAGCACCACATGCACACAGTGCCCCTTGTACAATATGTACACAACACCACACACACATGACACCACTTGTACAATCACGTACACCACACCATATGTACATAGTACCGGTGTACCACATGCACGCAACACCAATGTACATAGCACTGCATATCCAACATGTACACAACATTGTATATCCAACACGCGTAGAGCACCATATGCATACAACACCACATATCCACCATGCACACAGTACAATATGTACACAATACCGCATATCCAATATTTACATAACACCATCTATACCCAGTATTGAATATGTAACATTCATACAACACTATTTGTACCATCCTGTACATAACACTACATACACAACATGTACACACACTATATATACACAACATCACATGTGCACACATCATATATCAAACATGTACAACATATACAATATATGCACAGCAGTTTTACCACACATCCAAAACCATATTGTCCTTACCAAGAAACCTTTCTTCCCGTGTCTTATCCATGCTTACCCTAGGATGTCGCAAACCACACTACTTTCACTTTGCTGATGTATCCTTCAACATTACCTATCATAACATAAACATAGGCATAATACAAGTATACAATACCAAATCATATCCACATGATACTGACCTCATATATTTTTCGTGACTGTTCTTCCCAATTGATTCCTCATAAGACCATGAACCTCTTCATGTCATTCTCCTGCATAAGTAATCATTCCCCGCAAGAATGATCCCTGGCAACCCTGATAGACCGTAACATAGATACATGTACACATACATACACAATAAAATAATAATGATCTCTTCAGCCAACATCATACATAGATGCATATGTACATATAAACATTAACATGAAATAATCATGATTCATGATCACCTTGTCAAATATGACATACATACATACATGTATACATATATAAACATCAACATAATCATGATCATAAAATAATTACTAGATATCAAGGTCAAGGTTAAGAGAACTTCCTTTATTCATGCACAACATGCACTATATTGAGAATAATAATTCCCAACATAGCCAAGGCATCTGACACCTCAAATCCATTTACTTTGCCTTTTCTGGTTACCTTTCTTGTGTCTGCACTACTACTGTCCATTTACCACAATGGACCCAACTAGTCCAATCAACTATCATAGTCTTACCTTTTGCTGCACTTACTCATGCACAGAGCTTCATTTGAATCTTACATTACCTTTTGGGTACCACACAGCTCTCCCTGAGTTCTGTCAACTTTCCTCTTTCCCAACCAATGCCCAAGACTCAAAACATAAAATGCAAGACAAGAAACAAACAAGAAGAAGACCATAAAAACCAATAACAACATGACTATGCAAACAAAGTGGTATGGCCATACACTAGACATAAACAAAGTTGCAAATCAAGCTCAACAATTCATAAATGACCAAAAGCACAAGACTAACAACAAACACCATGACTCAATCCCCATGGTTTCCAGGGAAAGCTCAACCCAAGCCTTCTTCAAGATTTCATGGCAAACTCTCTTGCCATGTAACTCCCTGCATCATGCTCACATATGTCAACCACATGTTCCAAATATCAAGACAATCATATCTATTAATTTGAAATCAACCTTTACCAATACTAACCATCATGTCATAATCCATAGTCAACTCACAGTGATTAGGCATAATACTAAAACTATCACCTACTACACTCAAGTACCTATCAATTGTCTTAACATATGTGTATTAGTACCATCATCTTAAAATGAGATCATAGGAGCACATACTCATATTATGCAATTCATCAAACATTCAAACAACTCGCAAACATACCATGTTAATCAATTAGACGACATAATAGGCACCAAACACTCAAATACCAAATAGACGACGTAATCAACTATGAAACACCAAGTATAATACATAAGCAAAGTCATACCGTAGTGTACCTTATGGGAGGCTATCTTGTCTACATTATCAATATACTTAGCGAGATATAATTTTACAACATGTCAATTCAAGCACTCATAAGATTATGATATCCATAACAATATCTAACTAACATGTTGACATCGTAAACTCATACACAAATATCATTCACACATATGAAAATTAAATATAGACTAGTATGACACCATCTCACAAATATGTCGGTTCATACCTTAATATCGCAACCATAACCATCTGCATAGGTCAAACCAGGTTAACACAATACATATAACATCAATATCTTTAAGGCAATGAACATAACCATCACTCATATGACCAATCCAAATTATAACGTCAATATCTCAATGAAATAACCCTAATCATCAAGTTAATAGCATATAACAACAATAAGCTATATATCATGCTCATCAACAACATAAAACCAAATCATCAAGCTAATTGTCATATAATAATCAACAAGTTAACCTATAACATACTCATCAGCAACGTATAGCATAATCATCATGTTATCTAATATAAAACAACAATAACATGCATACAAATACAAGTTACTATCATTCTTGACTATCTGACACATGTGCATATAACCACACTAATCATCTAACATCTATCATGAATGTAACCATAACATCAAATACATGTTCATAAACCTAATGTATATAACCCTAATGCATATAATAGTCCTTAACCTACATACCTGCATGCCAAACATACACTACTTATATGACGATCTGCTCTTATCCCAAAGTCTAATGTTGCAACCTCATTATGATGATATGCATCTCCTGCTCTGTCTCAACCAACACATTAGCATCATAACATCCAATAGCACTATGGTGACCTAAATTGCATATGGTGACTTCACAAGGCATATTTGACTTACTATACATGCATAATCGTAACCAAGACCATACACGCATAACAACTCCATATACACACATAAAAAAATTGAGTACCAAACCATATACACATCATTCCATCTAGAGTCCAGTCATCAATGCGTGACCATATCAACTACACAAACCATGACCTCATGCATGACAACAACCATTATTCCATTGTACACATTGCCACATGCAACCAACAGTATGTATAAGAAATGCTAAACCAAGTACCAATACGCATAACTGCATGTAGTTGAACATAATTGATCAGTGCTTGTAATCAACCTATAAGACTGATGCATGTAATCAAAATATTCAAAAATGTAACCTAATATACAAGGATGTAAGTAGGTATCATGAAATCAACATGTAAGCGACATATAATTCATACATAGTCAGTCACATGTTCTAAAAATGAATACATCATGTCTATTAATTTGAAAGCAACATTCACCAATATAACAACCTATAAGCATACCCCCTTACTATCCATGGTCCACACTAAGGTAGAAGGAGGAAGCTACTATAATGGTCTGATCTCCAATGTCCAATTATGGAAATGGAATCTCCAAAGCTCAACTAAATTTAACCACACTTAAAAATAAATTGATTTTCATTTCTCATACACTTGTATGAGATTAAGTAAAAAACATTGCACTTATTCCACTTGTAACATCATAACTAAAAACATGCCACTTTTCCATTTCCTTACATGCAACTTTTCAAATTCCTTGCATGCAACATTTCAAATTCCCTACATGCAACTCTTCAAATTATTTGCATGCAAATAGGCATAGATCAGCTACATCCATATTATCATACTACAATACTATCCCATCCAAGAAAAAATAACATTCTCTTCAAACAATTACCATACTTTTACATTTTCTTCAAACAACTACTATACTATTACATTTACATGTAAGCATTTCTTCAAACACTTTACATGAATACTAATATAGAAAACTATTTGCATACAAGTAAGCATATATCAACTACATCAATACTATTACACATCAATACTATCCCCAACCACAAACAACATACTCATTGGGGCATTTTATCAAACAGTTTGTATGCAATTAATCATTGAACCATTTAAGCATTTCAACAAACACTTTGCATGCAAACTAATATAGCTAATGATTCAATGTATATATCCTAAACTGCAGTAGTACAAGTTATGGAAACTAAACCATATGATCAGTGGTATTATTCCTAACTATGGTTCAAGTTTTATCTTCTAATATTTCATAGATGAAAAGTTATAACAAAATACCAACACAATCATATTTGTTGCACAATTCTCGGAGTATCCAGAAAGCTCGATTTACACTGGTCATATCTCCTAAAATATAGAGAATAAATGTCTAAATTTTTTATCACAATATAAGTGGGATTTCCTCTCATTGTGGAAAAAATTTTAGCTCCTGAGATTGCCCAGAATAAAAGCTATAACAAAAATATCAGCGTGACCTGTTTGAGACCTGCTTTTAGGAGCATTCAAAAGGCTTGACTCCCTCTGCTCATATCTCCTAAAATATTGCGACCCAATATCTGAAATTTCTACCACATAATCATTGGTATTTCCCCTCGATGTGGATGATTTTTCAGCTTCCAAAAGCCTACAGAAAGGAAGTTATTACATAAATTCCAATGTGGCCTGTTTAAAGGTGCATTCAGGAAGGCCATCTTCCTTATATCATAATTCCTAAAGTATTGTGAACCAATATCTGAAAAATTTTACCACATTATCAGTGGGATTTACCTTTAGTATGGACAAATTTTCGACTTCTAATATTCCACAGAAGAAAAGTTATAATAGATATGACAGAAAGGTCTAACAATTAACCTTTGTTCTTCATTTTACCTATGATAGAGCCCATCCAGTCCAAGTGTTTGAACCATGCTCTGATACCACTCTGTAACACCCTCCGGGATAAATTTGCATAGAAAAAACATAATAGGAACAAAAATACAATAAACATATTAGCCATCAAAATCCATATATATATCAGTACATTTGCACATGAAAATCAAGGGAATGAATTTTTTTCATTAACAAATGCAATGAACCAACCGGAGATGGAACTACCACATTCCACCCGATCATAGATTGGCGGAGCCAAGTCTCTCTTCAGCCAATCACCCCTATGCCATATTCAAAGCATGAATGTGGGATCTCATAAAACACATCAATCAAAACTCATCCAAGGCTTCTAGAGGCCACCCACCTCAACCCATCAAACAGTGATTCCACCTCACTGTCAGACATCACCAAAAACCATCATCAGATTGGTCTCCTTCCAAGCCTTCCAGGGCTTCCAGAGCATTTGTCCAACCATGGCTTCTAGAACTAGTAACTCAACCCACAGCTTATACAGGGCTTCTAGAGTGTCTTTCCAACCAAGGCTTCTAGGACTAGTAACTCAACCCGCCAAGGGCTTCTAGAGCATTTGTCCAACCAGGGCTTCCAAGACTAGTAACTCAACCCAAGCTGTTACAGGTATCCTAGGGCGTTTGTTCAACTAGGGCTTCCAGGACTAGTAACTCAACCCAAGCTAAGGAAACATGAGAACCAACCAAAACAAAGCAATGAAAGTAAACCCACAATCACTATGGTTATCCAGGAAATGGTTAAGCTAGGCAATCCTCCATGCTAATGATAGGTCACAACCAAGAAGTCACATGCATGTGCCATGCATGTCAAAACTAGTGAATAAATCATACATGCAACTTGATACCTACAAGAAAATCTAACGTAGTTGTTGATGTCGATGCCTTCTTGCACTTTCATGTTCTTCATTTGCCTTCTTGCTCCAAGAATCCAAGTATGCCACACCCTCCAAGAGTGCTCCAGGAAAACCCTAAGTGTCCAAGAATATGAGAGGGAGAGAGAGAGAGAGAATACTGAGAGAGCTCCAAAACTGAACTGACCAAGTCTTGCCCACTAATCCTCATAAACCTGTTTATTAATGAGGCCACTATTTTCTACATTTTCCATTATTTTCCTTCAATTTCCTCCTCACATGTAAAATGTGACCTTTCACCTTCATTTTCTCCTAATTTGCATTATTTTCGTAAATAAATGTGCCAAAATACCTTTTTGCATCTTTAATGCCTTAGTCATTGCCTTTTCCAATTTCCTTAGCCATAAACAACCAAATGAACACCCACTAGGATGTCCTACCCACCATTCACCCTGGAATATGTGTCCCATCATCTATGGCATTTATATATTTTTACATGGAATTTTCACCAGGGTTGTTACATGTACTCTGCTGCAACCTGTGCACAATCTCCATATACCTGAAATCTTGTTGACCTGCCTCCAAGATCCTATCCTGTAAGTCTGTCCCATAAGAGCTCATAGCTGCTAAATAATTTACCTGTACCCACCTGCTAAGAGCATCTGCCATCCTGTTCTCTTTGCCTTTGATGTACCTGATCTCGAAGTCAAACTCACTAATCGTGACCAACCATCTAGCCTGTCGGGTGTTCAGATTCAGGTGGTCAAACAAATACCTCAACCTAATGTGATCACTCATCAGTATAAACCTCCTGCCCAGAAGATAGTGCCTCCACATCTTCAATGCATGTATGATCGTTGCTAACTGCAAATCATGCATCGCGTAGTTTTGCTCGTGCTCGTTTAGTTTTCATGGCTCATAGCATACCTCCCATCCATCTTGCATAAGGACTCCACCAAGTTCTCTCTCACAAGAATTTGTGCACACTACAAACTCTTTGTCCAGATCTGCAATCTGTAGCACTGGTGCATGTGTCAACAACTAATTAAGCTACTCAAAACTACCCTCACACTCCTCTGTCCTTTCAAACTTCTTACTTTTCCTCTATAATGATGTGATAGGATAAGTAGTCTATGAGAAGTTTTTGATGAAACTCCTATAATAGCCTACCAATCCCATGAAAGATCTCACCTCGTCTACATTCCTAGGAGCTACCCACTCCATGACGACCCTTATCTTTTCTGGATCTACTTCAATGCCCTCCTTGGAGACAACATGTCCTAAGTAATGTACCTCATTCTGAAATAAAATACACTTGTTGAGCTTAGCATACCACTGATGCTCTCTCAATAACCTCAACACTGCTGCTAAATTCTCGGCATGCTCTTCCTCATTTTTAGAATATACTAGTATGTCATCAATGTACACAATAACAAACTTGTCCAAATACAGATGCAACACGATATTCATCAAGCACATAAATGTAGTTGGAGGATTAGTTAAACCGAACGGAACTACAACAAACTCATAACGCCCATACCTGGTCCAAAAAGTTGTCTTGTAAATGTGCTCCTCTTTGATGTGTACCGGGTGATATCCTGACCTTGAGTTGATCTTAGAGAACATTGTTGCTCCCTTCAGCTAATTAAACAAATCATCAATCCTCGGTAATGGATACCCTTTCTTAATAGTCACTTTGTTAAATGTCCTGTAGTCAATGCATAATCTAAAAGTTCCATCTTTCTTCTTCACAAACAATATTGGTGCGCCCCAAGGTGACACACTTGGTCTAATGTATCATTTGTCCAACATTTCCTTCAACTGCAACTTCAACTTAGCCAACTCAGATGTGCTCATCCTGTAAGGTGATTTTGATGTTGGAGTTTCCCCTGGCACTAACTCAATAGAAAAGTCTACCTCCCTATGAGGTGGCAACTCTGAAATGTCCTTAGGAAATACATCCTGAAACTGTTGTAGAACTGGGTACATGCTCAAAACATCTGCATCCTCAACTTCCTTACAATTGTCACTAGAAATGTGCATTGCAAATAACATATACACTTTCCTGTGACTACGCTTTGCCTGCATATTTTTCACCATCATAACTGGTGTGGCTTTCTTCTTTCCCTGTAAGACTCTTGGTTCCCCATTGTCATCAACACACTCAATGGCTTTGTCATAACAGTCTACCTTGGTTATATGAATATACAAACAATCCATGCCCAACAACATATTGTATGATCCCAACGGTAATACATTCAAATGTGTTGTGGTAGGCATACCATTTAAATCAAATGTAAATATTATTACCCAATGATGAACTCGCTTCTTTGTACCTGTAGCCAACTACACTAACCAAGCTTTTGCATGCAATTCCTTACTCAAACCACACTTATCCACCAAGTTAGGATTAACATAGCTATAATTAGATCCATGTTCAATCAAAATAGAAATAACTTGATCACAAAGCTTACCATCCATCTCAATGATAAATGCCTGATGGTTTGCTTGTTTGTTATCCAATGCTGCATAAATATGAGGAACGCTTTAACCAACATCCCCAACAGTCTGTGCCTCTAACACACTATATGTTTGAGGCCTACCACCCTGATTCAATAGACAATCTTGCTTAAGGTTCTCCTTACCATATGTTCAACACTCCAACCAACCATTACCATCCCCTCTATGTTGTTGTTGTGACCGATGTCCCTATCTAGTTGCATTGAACCTCTTTTGTGGCGTCACATTTTCTTTCTCGTCCGCATTCTGAGGCCTTGTTCTTTTCTGCTGCCATTTACCTTTACCTTCATCTTTCCCTTTCCATCCTTGCTAAGGTTCATTCTTACGCTTTAATTGTTCATATAAATGCTTCAATTTCCCAATAACTTCCTCATGTGTCTGAGGCTCATCATATTCAATCTGATCTCTACATGATAATGGAAATCCACTAACAAATCGTTGCACTTTAGCCTTCTCATGTTTAAGATATGGTACATACCTCAATAGATCTAAGAACATAGTCGTGTACTCTTCATCTATCATTGATCCCATATTTAGCTCATAGAATTCTTTGACCTTACTCTCGTAGTATCTCTCTGACAAGTATTTCTTCCTGAAAAGCCTCTTGAACTCATGCCAACTCAAGTCATATGTCCCAATGTCTCTAACTCACTTCACATATTCCCACCAAATGTCTGCTTTACCTTTCAAGTTGAAGGTCACTAATACGACCTTCATCTTATCTATGTAATTATGCAACTCAAAGGATTTGTTCATCCTAAGTATCCAAGCCTTTGCCTCTTCTGAATTCTCCACATCTCCATCAAAATTAGGTGGCTTTTCTTTCTTAAACTCATCTGGAAAGTATCCCTTATCACTCCTCCTATAAGGATGATAACGATGATGATAATGATGTCTATCCGAACTAGAACTAGAATAGTACTTGTATCCATCACCTCTCCTATCCAAAGTATCCAACAACCTTCCATCTCTAACAGTGTCATCTCTACCTGAAATGTGACCACCATGAGACCTATTGCCATATTCCCCATTAGTTCTATCCTCCTATCCATGGCTGATCCAAAGTGGCCCTTGTCGCTGCAATTCTGACAAACTCTGAAGAAGTATAGCATTAACCTCTACTTGTTTCACTTGTGCCTACATGATCTGATCATTATTTGCCTTAGAATTCCTTATTTCTTCCTTCAAGCTTCTCAATGTATTTGCCAAATCAGATGAGTGCCCAACACCACACTGCTCATCTGATTCATAGGGAAAGTCTTTGTCGTCTACCATCTTTCTAGGCATTTGATCTTTCTCCTGCAAGACATACTATGTAAGCTAAACCAAATCACAATAAACCAATGTACCTTAACATAGCTCGGGGAGGATGTCTCATCTGTAAGATCATCAAATCAGCGTGATACATGAATAACATAATCATAACAACATATAGACATATACAAATAAGTGCATCAACACATAAGCATCATTCTAGCTAGAGTCCAGTCATCCATGCATTACCATATCAATTACACATACCATGACCTCATGCATGACAACAACCATTACGCAATTGTACACATGGCCACATGCAAACATAAACATGCATAATCAACCACACACACGCATGAACACATATAATCAAGCATAGTCGAACAATACTTGAACCAAGGTTACAAGAATTATACATGCAACCAAGCATACAAGAATGTAAGCAAACATACAAGAATATAACCAAGCATGCAAAAATGGTAGATGTAAGCCACATATAACAACATGTAACCAGTCATACACTCATGACGATGCATCCCACAACAACAACCTCATCTTCCACATGGCGACATCACTGCAACCATGATCAACACCATGCAATGCAACAAGCACATGGACTGCAATCATAAGAGACACACATGCAACCGACATGCATGCATGACCAACACACACAACCCGTCTAGTCTAAGAGGTGAACCACGCTCTAATACCACTCTATAACACCCTCCTCCCACATCTACCCAAGTAACTGGCCAACCAGGGTAAACATGTGGCGAGAGGCTATTATGATCAGATTCAACCTCCTATGTGAGCTTAAGGAAATGGAATTAACAAAAACACCACATACAGACCTTCCACATTAGCTATAGGACCTCTGAGAACCATCCCAGCACTTCAGGCAGCTAGCCCATGGGTCCCACTAAAGTTTTAGGGCTCTTGACCTCTGGATGCTCTCATATTATAGGCCTGCCAACATCCAAGAGGCTCTGGATGCTCTCATGCTATAGGCATGCCAGCATCCAGGGACTATTTTGTCCATTGTTGTGCCAGTGTCCAGGAACTATTTTGTCCAGTGTTGTGCCAGCGTCCCCGGGTTTTGAGCCACTTCTTTGAGCCCATAGCCCATAATTGAATGACATCTCCATAACAATAAAAAACAGGGAAACACAAAAGCAAATAGTTGAACAAGCGCTTATCTGGACCCCTACTAGCCATGACAGGCATTTCGTCAAACATATCACAAATATGTAATCTACAGGTATAAATAACATATTTAAGCATAGGGATCTCATACTTATCTGATGATTTCTAAGAACCATTGTTCCCTCATATCATTTGTTGCATTATCATCTATTAGGCCATAGAGACATTGTCCATTCATTTACAAGTAAAAACATGATGAGAGCCATACATAGCCACTGCCATAAAACACATACATGACCATCATAATAACAAGAGAAATACCAATGAAATCACAACCATATGATCCACAATAAACCAGTATAATACTCATAGAACTACAAGGAGAAATAACCTCTCATTAATGATTCCCGAGATGGTACTACCACATTCCACATGACCATAGAATGGTTTAGCCAAATCTCTCTTCATCCATTCACCCTTCTGCCATATTCTAAAAATGAATGTGGGACTCAAACCAAAAGAACCAACTAGGGCATCCCGAGGCTAAACCACCTCACCTTCATTAATAGAAACTAGGCTTTATTGTAATCCATCCCAGATCACTAGGCCAACACAATAAACATGTCAGGCTTTACCATGATCTCCACCTGATCGCGAGGCCAAGCAAGCATGGATGCCACTGATTTCTCCACCTACACCATGAGGAATTTTCCTGTCTCCTAGTCTCTCGGGCTTTATCGCAATCCAAACCTAGATCACTAGGCCCTAAACCGAGACCCGATCTCCAGGCTTTACCACATATCCCAAATGGGGATTCCTAGGCCCAACGAAGAGAACACTACCTCTTGACTTTAACGTATATCCTACCATTCATCGGCAAGGATTCCTAGGCCCAACAAAGCAACACAATCCTGGCTTTATCGCAGCCCATAGTCTAGCTCAAGGTTTACTAGGCTAGTGGTTTTACCATGATCCACAATTCGATTCAAGGACCACTAGTCCATGTGCTCTATCATTCATAGATCCACCTCACTCAGCTTCTAATCCATCCAGAATTCCTACTCAACCAAAAAATGAGAACCCCATCACACCATGGCTATCTGGAAATGGCAAGGCTAGGCTAAAAACATTGTTACACCTAGAAAAACCATGTGATAACAACAAAAGAACCACATGCAAGACCATGCATGCCAAATCTAGCAGGGAAATACACATGAAAATCGATACTTGTAAAGAATATGGTTGTAGCTCCTTGATCCTACCTTTCCTTGCTTGATCTTTTCTTCCTCTTGCCTTCTTTTCCTTTCTTGATCCGATGCCAAAATACTCCAAGGAAACTCCAAGTGTCCAAGAGTGAGAGAGAGAGAGAATAGTGAGAGAGCTCCAAAACTGGACTGATAAAAGGTTACCAACTGATCCTCAAAAGCCTTTTTATTAATGAGGCCTCTATTTTCTTCATTTTCCATTATTTTCCTTCATTTTCCTCCTCACATGCAACCCGTGACTTTTCACCACCCTTTTCTCCTAATTTCCATTATTTTCATAAATAAATGTGCCAAAAATGCCATTTTGCCTTTCCAAATCCTTACCCATTGCCTTTACCAATTTCCTTAGCCATAATAAACTGATGAACACCTACACTAAGATGTTTTTCCCAACATTCAGCTTGGAATAAGTGTCCCATCAACCGTGGTTACTATTTTGCCTTTATTAACTTTTATTACATGGAATTTTCGCCAAGCTTGTTACAAAAAATTACTACGTTGCATGGTGTGCATGAGGCAATTATTACAGACAGACATACCAAGTTCACATCCATTTTTTAGACATTCTTATTTAGGGGATCTGATTCAAATTTTAGTACAACCTACCATCTAGATTTAGATGGTCAAACAAAAAGGGTTAACTAGGTTTTTGAAGACATGTTGAGGATGTACATGATGGACAAACCATTGAAATGGGAAGAATATTTGCACTTGGTGGTGTTTGCTTATAATAATAGGTACCAAGCATCTTTGAAGATCAACCCTTTTGATGCCTTGTATGGTAGGAAATGCAACACACCAGTGAGTTGGGATAATCCAATTGATAGGGCCACTGTTGGTCCATATTTGCTCAAGGAAATGAAGAGCAGGTAACAAAAATTAAACAGAATTTGAAGGTTGCCCAGGATAGATATAAAAGTTATGCAAACAAGAATATATCTAACAAAGAATTCAAAATTTATGACCGTCTCTTCTTGAGGGTAAACATATGGAAAATTTCCTTGAAATTGGGCAACTGTGCAAAGTTGACAACGAGATATTGTGGACCAATTGAGATATTGTAAATGATTAGTCTAGTTGCCTATAGTATTGCATTACCAATATACATGCACATTCACAATGTTTTTCATATTTCATTACTTAAAAAGTATGTTCCTAATGCTCACCATGTGATTGATTGGAAAATAATTCAGATGGAGTTTGACAAAGAATTTCAAGTCCAACTAATGTAAATTTTGGATGAGAAACTCAAGGTGCTTCGGAACCAAGCCGTCACCTTGGTAAAGGTGCAATGGAACCATTTCGGTCTTGAAGATGCTACATAGGAGCATAAGGATTTGATTAGGGAGGAATGCCTTTTTTCTTATAAGCTATTGTACACACACACATACAAAGGCACTTAGGAAAATGCCTAAATATGGGGGAGGGAAATGTAACACCCCTACTCGATTGCTGGAATGTAAATAACATGTATATGTGAAACTAAGTTGGTGAGCTAAGACTATCACCCTGCTCATGCAAGACAAGAGGCTGGAGGATATTCAGCAGCAGCTCGAGGCGAATGGTTTGGTGTTCAAGAAGGAGAAGGAGCAGCAAGAGGACGTTGGGAAACAATGAAGAAAGGCATGTTTTTTGAAGTAGTTAGGAAATTCAAATCTTAGTTTTCTTTAGCTATGTATAGGATTTATGATAATTTTCATATGCAGTTATATGTCAATAGTAACAGTTGCAAGGTGAATGTTTACAAAGCCTGGAAAGACAGCTTGAAAACCTTTTATTTTTGGTTAGCAGTCAAAAACTATAGGTGGTCAATAAACCCGGCTTCCCCTCGGGGCGGGTTGAGACCACCTTAAGATTGTAGTGGTTTCAATTTTGATAATAGAAAATGGTAACTCCTCAGCTTACAAAAAAAAAAGGTTGGTGAGCTAGGACACACGAAATAGGATGATGAGCTGAGGACATATTTTGAGGGTCGTTGTGCCTGTGCACATGAGTGTTTTGTGTTTAAGGATGGTATGCCCATGTGCACACGTTACAAGGCCTGATAATGTAATTATGATAGCACAGGCATATTAATAAACCAATATAATGGTTGCAGATTGATAAAGAAAAACCGTGAATGGGGGGATGAGACTCTATGGATGAGTAAAAGAGGCACATACGATTTAATAATCATAAAAGTGCAGATGAAAATAACCAAGGAAGTGTTAAGTAGAATAAGAAAGGCATGCATGTAAAAGAGGCATGTTGGTATTGTGAAAAGGGATTACAGACAATTTTTGTTCATTGATTCTGGCAAATGACCATGGAAGCATGGAGACTATTGTGGAGATGAGAGCCTGTAAGGGTCACTAGAGGACCCATGAGTGTAGTGGAACTCCTAGAACAACCTAGAAGGTGGTGGTACAACCCAGGGAATGCAGGAGCAAAGAAGGGTGCACACCACTTGGGTGCAAGTTAATGGGGACTGTGAGCCTGTGTTTGGAGGTTGTCAGGTTTGGTACCTTGGATTTATAAGCACTTGGAAGGGTTCTTGGAATATTCGTGAGGGAAGTGGAACTCCTAGAAATTGTAAGGCTCCAGAACATTCATGTTCGATTGAGTAAGATGCCTTGGAAGGTGGTGGCACAAGTCTAGAGACTATAAGCATAAAGAAGGAAGTGCACCACTTGGTGCAAGCTGATGGGAAATGTGAGTTTGTGGTTGGAGGCTATTTGGTTTGGTATTGTAACAACCCTAGGTTGATTTTCCATGAAAAAATTATATAAGACCAAGGTCATGGGACACGTATTTCAAGTTGAATGGTGGAAAAATGTTACACATCATTTTGTCGCATTAGGCAAATGACCATCAGTCTAAATCTTTCGTTGTCCATCAAAGTGTTCCAAAGAATCCCGTTGCAAGGCTAGAACCTAAACAATCCTAAATAGAATGAAATTTCTGGATTACAAGGCCCAAAACCCTATTTTTTATTACCTGCATGATTCACAAGCTAGTTTTTGCACATACGCAGACTTGATCATTAAAATCAGCACAAAAGTGCACTTCGTCTTACATTATCGATTACGCACATGACTCAACGCAAGTAAATAATAAAAAGTAAAATCTAGAAGCTTTGTTGGGTGAATATTTCCCAATAGAAAGCTTCAAGTTGATGCTTACTCAAACCTGATCCCTCTCATCATGGAGCTAATCCCCTCTCTTTGTGGATCCCATATCCTACCATTTGAGGATCTCATCCCATAGGAAGAGGATCTCAAACCTCCTCCTCTTAGAATATACATCAAACATAGGCCAGAGGGTTGCGAGGACCACTGAAGGTAGGCTTATGTTGCAGAAATAGGATAAAAGGTTTTTCATCCAAGGAGAAGGTTGGAGATCATGGGAAGAGGCTTGTGACATCAAGGCAATCAGGCTGTAAGCTTGTTCTCCTTTGAATTCAATAAAAAGCAATTATTCTTTGCTAATCATGTCTATTATGATATTATTTGTGAGATTCCTTGATCACTCGCATGGTTTATAACTGGTTATTGATTCAACTTATGATGTATGTTGAGTTAAGAACTTCATTTACCTTTGATTGTATATGCTAGATGCTTTGATCTGTTTGTATGTTTTCGTTTATGCAAATCTTTTTGGAGCATCAAGGAGAAGTTGGTTATGGAAAGCACTACAAGGACTTCAATAGGCACTTCATTAAATCAGTAAGTGATTATTCATATATTACTTGTTTCAATTAGTCATAAGCTAAGGAAAGGTAGAAATTATTTTCTTGTGTGTTACTAGGTTTTGTTTGAGATCTAGGGAGATCCATCTTGTCCGCAAGAAGGATTAGTATGCCTAACAAATTGGAAACTCAATTGGGGAACATCTCGTTCTCCATCATCTCCTTGTTTTGATTTTTGAACCTTTTCTCATTGCTCTATCTGAGTGTCTGAAAGATATCAAAATCTTGGATTTTGTGATTTGTTTGGTTTTTTTTTTTTTTTTTCTAAAATTTTCTTGAGGTGCACACTTTATCTTTACCCACATAGTGTATTTATGCACACCAAACCTTTAGCAACAGTGAGTATGCGCACTGGGTTGAACTATTGCCTGCACACAAACTGAAATTTTAGAAAAAATGAGTTTTCCTTTCACGAAATCTAGGAATTTTGTTTTTTGTTGTTGTTTTTTTTTTTTTTTTTTTTTTTTTTTTTTTTTTTTTTTTTTTTTTTTTTTTTTTTATGCTTGACTACACTTGTTTACACCTTCAAAAAGTCTCTATCAGTTCAATTGAGCGTTGTGAAATAGTCTTCTTGAAAATTTCTTGTTTTCAGGAATTAGGGTAAAAGCTTCATTTGGTGTGTTGTAGATCTATCAAAAGAAGGATCGGTTGGTCTTGATTTTCTGTCTTCACGTTTTTCTTCTGTCAAACAAATAAGATATAGCGTTTATTTTTCTTATTTGTGAAAGATTGGTTCATTAATAAAAAGCAATGTTTTTTGAGAATGAGTATTTTTTATGAAAGTGCTTCTTTTTGTTGAACTTAAAACGAAAGCCATTCTTCTTTCAGTGCTGAAGTTTTTTAGAATTATTCTCTATAAAACATTAAATTCATAGCATTCATTGGAAGAAATTCATTTAAGGATTTCGATTGGTTTCCTTGTGCATTTTGAAATTTTGAAGTAATTGTATGTTAAAGGAAAGTTTCAAGGTTTTTGAGTTATTGGGTGAATTGAAATTTTAAAGGTTGATTTCTGCATTTGGGTCATTCGAAACTGAAAATTTTCATTCATGAAAAGGGATATTGGGAGATTAGGAGTTTTTGCATTTTCTTTGAAAATTTGAAAAGACTCTCTCCTTACTTTAGTTAGAAATTCATTGAAATAAAAATATCACAATATCATGTTTAATTTCATCAAGGTTTTGTGTAAGGACATAACACCATCAATTTCACATCTATTTACCCTTAGAGTAAGTAACAACTTTAAAAAATCAATCTAAAATTTTTATTATTTTAGGGCTCTTTCCAACTACTTTAGATCAGGTTGTAGGGCTTTCGAATAGGGCAGTGAGTTAACTTTCCAAAGTTGCAAACAAACATTAGAATCTTGCAATAGAGAGTAAATCCATTTATTGCAGTTTGGCTCTAGGAAGCTTCCCTTACAAAGGAGTTAAGCACGAGATTAGATCGGACTTAGTGGAGTGATCGACCCCACTTCATTGGATATGATAGAGTGATTTTCATGTATTAAAAATAGTGTTGAAAGGCACTTGGGATTCACTTGGAAGTAAACCTCAGATTAACCATGTTGAGGAACTTTCAAGGGGATCGAGCTTTGTCACTTTGCCATTGTGTGTATGTCTGATATGTGACTATCCCCTTGGTTAAATTGCCTTAAGTGGTAACCTTAGAGACCATAATTTTAGGGCTATTATCCAAGGTGACGACGGAGGGGAAGTCTCTATTGTACCTAGAGCAGACGTTGGCTAGACTCACTTGGACCTTTTTGGAGGGTATTCTTCACTCGAGATGGCATAAGTGAAGTTACTAGCACCAAATCATGTACATTAAGCAGGTTGTCAGGGTGATTGGTTCCACCCGCTCTATCTTTAGCCACATTTCACACTGGTCTCTGTGATGTTGGATTTCATCACCAACTAGTGATTTTGTTGTGAAAAGCTTGTTTGCATGGTTTGATTCCTTAGAATTACTAGTGCATGTTATTTGTTTGTTTTTGCTTTTTAGAGACCTTAGCTTTGGATTGTGAATATTATTTTGAATTCTTAATAAAAATTCATCGTGGTCGATTCATCAAGGCACTTGCGTAGAATGCAAGGTTTATCCCCTAAATATACACCTAGTCAATTGGAAAAATATTGAAACTAAGAAGTCAACATCAACAAGATCTGGAACCTCATATCAACCCATGACATCTACAATTGTAGAATCTGAGACAATAGAAATTGAAGTGATTCAACCTCATGAAGTAGAATCAAGCTTAGTTCAATATGGGCCAAAAGTTACCGAAGTTATTTAAAGAGAATCTGATACTAGAGAAATTTTAGACACATAACTAACTAAACCAGAAGTTGAGGAACTTGAATCTAATCTTTCTGAACCTGAATCACTTTCAGTTGTTATAGCTCCTACTCCTAAACCACCTTCACCTTGAAGGAAACTCATAATTACATCTAAACTACCTCCTAGTCTTATCAGTATTTAAGATATTACTGGAAGAGAAGAGGAGGAATCACCACGTACTCCTAGTACTACTGGTGGACCAATAGTTTTTCCAAGACTTCATTTTGATCCTTTTCAACCAGATCCTTGGTGTTATACCCCCTTGGAATTTTTAGGTGAGGGTCTTCCATGTTACCGCACTCCTTTTTACTTCTCACCGAGATGAAACATGTCAGAAATTCCTCCTAAGAGTCAACACATTGATACCTCTATGTATACCAACTCTTCAAAGTCATTACTATATGGTGGCCCTTCGATTCCTATTGGGTACTAACCACTTACTGGAACTTTTTCAGGAGCTACTCCTTCCCCTCAAGTTTCCACTTGGTCATTTAGTTTATCTACATCTATTGTTCAGAGAATGACTTACATGCCTGAAGCACCTTTGGCATCAGACCAATATGTTAACATGATATATAGTAACTTAGGTAATCATCAAGTAACCCCAACTGTTGTTTATTAACCACCTTGGGGGTAACCACCTTATCCTCCACTTGGAGGACAACTTGTTATCAGATCATATCCTATTGTTGGAGGACAACCTTTTACTGGAACTTATGGTCAGATACCTCAGATTGGTCCAAGTCAACCTATGGTGTCTCAACCCTTGATTGGTGCTCCTTACCCTGGGATGAATACTATTTGGAACCCTGCTTTTGCTCAACAAATTATTCCAGTTGCTCTAGAAGTTCCATTTTATCAACTTGTTCAACCTACTAGACAATCTATTCCACAAAATACTTATTCGAAGTATTTCAGTACCTGTCCATGGGATTCTGCAAACACCTATCCAACAACCTATCCAAGGAATTCCATAAACGGTTGTTCAACAACTAGTTCAATAACATGTTCAAAGTTTACCTCAAACACCTGTTCAAACATATGTTCAACAACTGGTTCCAAGTTCACCTCAACACCTATCTTGGGAGTATCACAAACAACTATCCAAGTTACCCCTCAAATACATGTTCAACAACCTACACAGGATATCCCTCAGTCATATGCTTATCAAATGGGTCCTACTTTCTAGTCTACAACATATATTCCTATCTGACAACCTAGTATAGGGATAATTCAAATAGCGTATCAAGGTCAAGCTTTTCAAAGGCAGCCTTTATAAGGTTAATTTTTCCAAGTCCAGCCTCTTCAAAGTCAATTTGTTCAAGGTCAGCCTTTGCAAAGTCAAAATTTACAAGGGAAGTACTACTTGGGTCAAATGGTTCAAAGTCCGCCTTTCTAGAGTCAATCATACCCTGGTCATAATTTCCAAATTCAATTTCAACCGCAACCTGGCATCCTCTTCAGGGGTTGGACTTAACCCTTATGGTTATCAAAATTTGCAACAAGGCTTCAATCGGCAATTACCATTCATCACAACTTTAAATTTGCCACATTTATCCCTACTGATGAATGATCCTATATATTATTATCCCTTTTGGTCAGTAATTCCTATTAGGTTACTGAGTGATATACCAAAGTTTGAAAGTAAATCAAGAGAGGACCCATCAAATCATGTTATGGCATATCATCTTTGTGTTCATCAAATTCATTGATTGATGATTCTATTAGATTATGCCTTTTCCAACGAACTTTAACTGGTTCAACAACAAAATGGTACATTGAGTTACCTCATGCTTCTTTCCATAATTTCAACTCTTTAGCAACAACATTTTTGACACATTTTCAACTACCAATTTGATATGACAGTGGTACTAAACTTTTGACTTCCCTAAAATAATCGACATCTACTTACATTTCATATCATATACATGAATGGAGATGTAGGAGTCGTTTAGTCAAGGTTTATATTCTAGATCAAAATTTGGCTGAATGGTTCACAAAATCATTACTTCTCGATATTACTAAGGATGTTGCTAAAGGAGGTGTTGTAACGAAAGAGCAGGTAATTGCTCGTGTCCAATACCTAGACCTAGTATATACACAATTTGGCACCTTATACAAGAAAATCGCAAATCTACCCTGCCCAACAATTTCAAATCAACTAGACTCAACTCCTACAGGATCTCACACCGCTAATGTTGTAATTGGTTATGTTAGCCATCAGTCTAAGAGTAAAAAGAATAATTCTAAAAACACTCAAGACTTTGGCTATACAAGATTCACACAGTGAAAACCTTTCTCCAGAAACTACTTCAGAAATTAATGTCGTAGAATCATCTACTGGCAAGAATCAACCATATGTAGGCAACAAGAAGGGGAAAGGTAAACAAAGTAGAATGCTTCTCAGAAAGAGAAACCAACCAAAAATGAACCTACTGACAAGAAAAAGAAACCTCGTTATCCTTGTCAAATTTGTAATGAAGATCATTATATGAAGGAATGCCCATGTCAGGCAGAGGTTACCAAATTCATGAAAGGTTATCCAACTCCTGTTGTTTGGAAGGAACTTTTTCCTTCTCAAGACAGTAAAATGGTTTCACATAACCCATGTTCTTTTTCCACATCAATGGATATGATGATGATGTATTTGCAAGTTATAGTAGCAACAAGATCAAAAGATTATGGATCTAAGGGTCCTATATTAAATGGAAATGATGCTAGTCCATCTAGTCAACCCTCCACTTCAATTCCTCCTCCTTCTGAACCACTATATATTGAGAAACCTAGCCCTGACATGATGATTCGACCACCTCCCAAAGGTGTTGTTCAAAATCAATTTTCAACCCACATGCTAGAGCTTCTCAGAACTACAACATTGTTAAAGATCTGGTGATGTCTCCTTCAACAATGTCAGCTCTTGAAGTGCTCCAAACATGTGCAGCACAAATAAAGTTACTTTTCTCAGCTATTGGAGCAATTCATCCTCATGATACTAATCTTATCATCTTTGATCTTGAAAGTCATATACCTAGGCTTCCGCATCAACTGGCATTCCAAATACCAGTTTTCGTCAAAACCAAATGAGTGTTTCGTACAATAATTGATGAAGGAGCCTCTATGTGTATCATGTATGTTACTTGTTGGAAATATTTGGGTTCTCCAACTATCAATAAATCTCCTACCACTCTGAAAGCCTTTGATGGAAGAGGTTTTCTTCCTTACAAGATCTTAAATGATCTACCTGTAACAACCCTAGTGAACATTCCATGTAAAAAAATATAAATACCACGGATGATGGGACACGTATTCCAAGCTGAATGGTGGGAAAGACATCCTAGGTGGTGTTCATTTGGTTGTTTATGGCTAAGGAAATTGGAAAAGGCAATGGCTAAAGCATTAAAGAGGCAAAGAGGTATTTTGGCACATTTATTTATGAAAATAATGGAAATTAGGAGAAAAGGAATGTAAAATGTCACAGGTTACATGTGAGGAGGAAAATGAGGAAAATAATGGAAATTAGGAGAAAAAGGAGGTGAAAGGTCATAGGTTGCATGTGAGGAGGAAAATGAAGGAAACTAATGGAAAATGAAGAAAATAGAGGCCTCATTAATAAAAAGGCTTTTGAGAATCAAAGGGCAAGACTTGGTCAGTTTAGCTTTGGATCTCTCTCATACTCCTGGACACTTAGAGTTTTTCTTGGAGCACTTTGGCATTGGACCAAGAAAGGCAAGAGGAAGCAAGGATCAAGTAGAGAAAGCCAGGATCAAGCAACTACAACAGGCTTCATTGTAGGTATCAACTTGCATGTGTATTTTCCTTACTAGATTTGGTATGCATGAGATTGCATGTGTATTTTCCTTGCTAGATTTGGCATGCATGAGATTGCATATGTATTTTCCTTGCTAGATTTGGCATGCATGGGATTGCATGTGTTTCTTTTCTACCATGGCATGGGTTTTGCTAGGTGTGACACTATTTTTAGCCTAGCCTTGCCATTTCCTGATAGCTTTGATGAGATGGGTTCTCTCATGCATTTTGTGGGGGATGGCCGGATTAGATTCGAAGCTAAGTGGGGTGGATCTTCGAATTGACAAACACATGGTGGTAGTGGTCCCTGAACCAGACTGAGGATGCACGAAGCCAATGGCCTAGTAACCCCTGAACCAGACAGTGGGTAGCAGTAAAGCCAGATTGTGTGCCTCGGTGGGCCTAGGAATCCTTGCCGGTGAATGGCGGGATATACGGTAAAGCCAAGAGGTGGATTTTCTCTCCATTGGGCCTAGTGATTCCGGGATGGAATGCATGATAAAGCTTGGAGAGTATGTCTCAGTGTAGGGCCTAGTGATCCTTGGATCAAACTGCGGATGCACGATAAAGCTTGAGAGACTAGGAGGCACTCAAATTCCTCACGATGTAGGTGGAGAACTCCGGCGACATCCACATTGATTGGTGTTCTTTGATGTGTTCTATGAGTCCCACATTCACGCTTGGAATATGGCAAAGGGGTGATTGGTTGAAGAGAGACTTGGCTCAGCCAATCTATGGTTGGGTGGAATGTGGTAGTCCCACCATTGTTTGGTTCATTGCATTATTAATGAAAAAAGTTCATTCCCTTTATTTTCATGTGCAAATGTACTAATGTATATATGGATTTTGATGCCTGGTATGTTTATTATATTTCTATTCCTATTAGGTTGTTTATATGCACATTTACCCCGAAGGTTGTTACACTACCAATAAATTTAGAAGGTAAGACAATTGCAATTGAGGTTGAAGTTGTTGATGCCTAGCTTGATTACAACCTTTTACTAGGTCAAAGTTGGACCTATGCTATGTTTGTAGTGGTCTAATCACTTTTCCACATGATACAATTTCCTCATCAAGGGAAAATAGTAAAAGTAGGCTAGTTGACTTGTTATACTTTTGACCCTAACTCTATAAGTAGTGTACCTTTTGTGGGGAAAACAATTACTCCTTATGAGGATATTAGTGTTGGTTTGCTTAGGGATTCATCATTGATGGGAAATTTTGCACTCCCTCAACCAAACTTTCCTTCTAATGTTGCTCAGGTTAACATGATCTCATCAAGCACTATGGAATATTCTGATCCTTGGATTGTGCCTTTAGAATCTTAATTGACCTTGTATGGCAACAAGATGCCTTTAAGCCCACTTGAATTAGCTTATCTAGCAGTTCAAAAGTTTTCTGATCCACCACCCTTTGAAATTGATCGAGTGAATGTGACCATTGATGATTATTCTCAATTACCTTGGTTAGAACCAATTTCATTTCCTGATCCTTTTGATAATATGTTTCCAACCGATGAAAGTATTATGGATATTACGACTTTGGATGAAATGCCATGGGACGATTATCATCATTGTTCATCTTTTCTTCCCAACCTTGATAAAATCGAGAATAATTTTTCTACCATATTTTTGCCTGAGATCGTAGAAAATCCTAAATGTCCTATGTCAATTCTTCATTATGAATCTGAAAAGAACTTAGGAAATATATCTACAACCATTCCAATTAATATCTCACTAAAATATGGAATTATTGAGAACATTCACATAGGTGTTGCATTCTCACTTGAATAAAATCAAACGTACAAAGCCTTATTTAAAGAATTATGTGACAATTTTCCTTGGTCTTATGAGGAAATTCAAGGAATTGACCCGATTATTGGTGTTCATGAAATTAAGACTTACCCATATGCTAAACCTATTAGACAAATATTACGTCCAGTGCATCCATAGAAGGCTACTGTTATCAAAGTTAAGGTTGAAAAACTGCTTAAAGTAGGTTTTATCTATCCAGTTCCCTTGACTGATTGGGTTTCCAATATTGTTCTTGTTAAAAAAAGCAAGGGACCACGAGAGTATGTGTAAATTATAGGGATATTAATAAGGCTTGCCTGAAAGACAACTATCCTACCCCCTATATCAACCAAATCATTGACAGTTATGTCGGTAAGGAAATGTTTTCTTTCATGAATGGATTTTCTGGATACAATCAAATCAACATACTTCTTGTTGATCAGTATAAAAGCACTTTAATCTATCCATGGGGGACTTTTTCTTATAAAAAACACTCAATTGGATTAAAGAATGTTGGAGCAACCTTTCAACAGGCCATGTCTTACGCATTTCACACTATCAAGCATATTGTACAACCCTATTTGGATGATTTACCAACTCATTCACTGAAACAGGAAGACCATCCAATACATTTGGAGTTATTTTTATTAGGTGTTGACACTACAATATACACTTGAATACTCACAAATGTGTTTTTTATCTACAATTCGATCGATTGTTGGGATTTTTTGTATCAAAGGAAGGAATTCGTGTCGATCCACTTAAGCTAGAGGTTATTCTGAATTTGCCTCATCCTTCTAACTTATGCCAACTCTAAAGTTTGCAAGCAAAAGTTAACTTTTTACATCTATTCATCCTAAACTATGCTGAGCTAACTAAAGGCTTTACTTGACTGTTGAAAAAGGGCATCTCATTTACATGGGATGAAGTTGCTCGAAAATCTTTTGATGCACTTAAGCACATGTTGACTCATACTTTGTTGTTGCATCTGCCCAATTATCATCGTGATTACTTTTTGTATTTGGTTGCATCCAATGCCACCATTGGCATGGTTTTAGTTTAGGAATATGAGTTGAATGATGAACATGCGATATATTATTTGAGTAGAAATCTTACGAAAACTGAGATAAAATACGCACGTGTGGAGAAATTGGCCTCGACATCCATTCAAGTTGTTTAAAGATTTTGTCACTACATTCTCTTAGGTAAAACAACAATGGTTTCAAACTACATCCCTATGGTTTACATTCTTATAAGACAGTTGCTAGGGGGAAAATATTCTAAATGGATAGTTATCCTACAAGAATTTGATTTAGAATTCATAAAATCTAAGTCCAATAAATCTTTAGTGTTTGTCGAATTGTTATGTGACTTGCCCTATATTGAAACAAAAATCGTGGAAGAGGATTCTCTTCCAAATGAATCCCTCTTTCTTATCACTACAATAGACCCTTGGTATGGAGATATTATCATGTATCTTCAAACCTAGACCTTTCGACTAGAATTAACTCAAACCGAACATAGTCCTATTCAGCACCAATCCCAACAATACACTATTGTTGGTGATACACTTTATTGTCGTGGTGTTGATTCCATCTTTAGACAATGTTTGACTCATGAAGAAGCCAAAAATGCATTGAATGACTACCATTCTGGAGATTATGGTGGTCATATGTCAGGGTTTGCCATTGCCCACAAAATATTATGTGTTGGGTATTTCTGGCATTCGATGTTCAAAGATTGTATAACTGCAGTCCAAAAATGCCACAATTGCCTAATTTAGGATCGCAAAATGTGTGCAACTCTACCTCCTCTTCACCCAATCATTGTTGTCGATCCTTTTTCAAAATGGGGCATTGATTTCCTTACATGTAACCCTCACTCGACCGGGGGCATGGGTATATTATCCTAGCAGTTGATTATTTTACAAAATGCTCTGAGGCGATGCCTACATATAGGGATGATGGTGAAACTGCAACTATTTTCATATTCAATCATGTGATTGCTAGGTTCGGTGTTCCATAATCCATCGTTGTGGACCATGGTATCCATTTTTGAAACTTTACGATGACTATACTTACTACGAAGCTAGGCTTGTGCCATGACAGTTCTACTCCATATTACCCTCAAGCAAATGGCCAAGTAGAAGTTGTAAACAATGTTTTGACTACCATGATTAAACGGATTGTCAGTATTCATAAACGAAATTGGCATCTGATGCTTTTTCCAGCCTTGTGGGCATATCGTACCTCAACAAAAACTTCAACTGGTTTTACTCCCTTCCAACTGGTTTACAGTATGGAAGCAATCTTGCCTATTGAATGTGAAATCCTGTACTTAAAACTGGAAATCAAATTATGACCAACCATTTCTGCAAAGAAGGAGCATTTTCTATACTTAGCACAATTAGATGAGACTCGTCGTGATCTTGCATTAGCTAGTAAGACTCATAAGAAATGAGTTAATGCATATTTTGATCAAAATGTAAATCCTCGCTTATATTTGGAAGGTGACCTAGTCTTGGTTTATAATCACGAGAACGATAAGTTAGGTGCCGGTAAATTCGATCCCATGTGGCATGGTCCTTATATTATAAAATGTGTACTGGAAAAAGGGGTTTATGAGCTAGTTGATTATGACGAAATTTTTTTAGAAAATCCTAGAACTGGTCTTTACCTGAAGAAATACTATGCTTAATTCACTCCATGAAGACTTTGTACATTTTTGTATCATATTTCTTATGTGTGGGGGTCAATTTTAACATATTTTATGACTTTTTGCTACTTCTCCTACTTATCTTGTGTTGCACTTGATTTGCAGATGTCGACGCTCCCTCAAACTTACATTGGCTTTGTCGATGGCATTAATTGTAGTACTCGAAATTTGTCTTCTGTAGCTTGGGATATTTATTCACCCACTGATGAGTTTGTTAGTATTCATGGAATATGCCCTGGTCAAACAATGAATAACTTTGTAGAATATAGTGCAATTATTGAGCTATTATCTGACGCCATTTCATTTGGTATTCGTCGATTGATCATTAGGTTAGATTCTTAACTCATAATATTACATTTAGACGGTGTCCATTCAGCAAGAAGTTGTACATTGTTAAGAATGTTTTTGCAGGTTCGTCTCTTGGAGAGAGAATTTGATTACATCGAATATCAACACATTCCAAGACATTTAAACACATTAACTGATGCATTGGCTAATTATGTGTTAAATCGACAATTTGTAACATCTGTTAAAAAAGAAAAAGAAAAAAATATCCATCCACATACTGTACAAGATAAACTAAGATAATAGTAGTAGTTTTCATTAGTTAAAATGTTTGTAAAAAGTGTGTCTTTACAAAATTTCATCCAAGACATAAGGTCCCATGGCCTTTATCATCCAAACATGTCGATATATCAAAAATAAAATCTAGCCCTATGACTAGCAGCTGAGCATGGTGATCATGGTAGCAGATGATGGCTCGAGCTACTCATCATAGCAAGCGACTAATCGACCCATGAACTCCCACGGTATGCCTCTGGTAACGAAGAAGAAAATCATCGATCCTAACATTTGGGATATCTAGAGTTAACCTCTTCAGGTTGTGCTCAAGCTCAGCCAAAGCCTCCGCTACAACGAGGTTCTGTACCATGGGAGTTGTTTGACCGAGCCCATATATGCATGATTTTTTTCAAATAGTTAGTTTTGGATGCCAAAAAACAAAAACAAATAAAATAAAAAAAACTCACAATAACCAAAATGTGAAAATTTACGTATGTCACCCCACTACATTTTGACAAGAAGTGGGATATTTGGATCACCTGTGTAATCCATGCCCACATATGGAAAGTCCTCGATCATGAGGATCTGGCGTTCCAGCCACCCAAAAAAGTTAGGAGTGTATCTCATAGTTGGACCTTCACCACCTCTGTGACATGCCATTAGCATAACCCACTTTAGCATACGAGGATCTTGTGGTCCTCCTGCATCTATGGATACCTATGTGGCAAGAAGGGGAATCCTCTCTAGAGTGAATGATATCACAATGGCACCATACCCAATTTTTTTGAGTTTTCCAGATTTTACTCTAGTTAGTTGCCCTTTAAGATTAGCAACAACCCCTTCACACCAGTTGAATATGGTAGCCTGCAAGCACTCTACAAAAATCTACATTTGAGCCTTGGTAAGCAAATGAAGTGCTACACTTCCACACAATTGTGCAACTGTGAAAGAAATGGTCCTCAAAGGAAGCCTCTCAATGGTTTTGATGTCAATTCGTCAGTCTTTGAGCTTGGCCCCTGAAAAACAATGTTGTTGTAGGTAAGTTGCAGTTGTTTCTCCACCTCATCTATGCCCATACAAAGAAATGTCAACTCCATGGCGTGAAAGCCCACTCAAGAAATATATCTCATTTGCATCTATGGTGAGTCTATGATCTCTAATCTAGAAGCACTCTTCCTTAATGTTCCATGTTCTCATCATCCATGCCAACAAATCTAACTAAGCCTTCATGCCCGGGATCACGAAAAGTTTATATAGGCCACAATCTCTCAAAGCTTGTAGTGTTTCTAGATGATTCAAAGTTGCTACATCCTGATCTTTGTGTTCTCTCTCCCTCCACTCCATTTTTGTAGATCAAAATCCTGCAAATAAACATGGAGGATCATTAGAAAACATTGTGATAATTTTTGCGAATAAATTTGGGCATTTTATCATGTTTTTTCAATGCCCTCGGCGTTGTGCGAAGGCCCATTTTAAGAATATAGCAGATTTGCAAAGTTCTCGTTTCCAAAACTGCACAAATTGTGATTTTCTATGTAAAAAATTAGGTTGGTGTGTGCAGACCCGATGAGGACCGACTGCACACACTGAGGGTAATTTTTAAATTAGTAAAACCCCTATAAAAACAATAAATTTACAGTGAAAGGCAAAATGAAAGTAATAAAAAAGAGGATAATGAAAATATATCTTACTTGGAGAAAGTAGTTCGTGATTTGGTCCACCGGTTTGGTGAGAATCTACCGCAGAAGTTTATGGTAAAAATGTACTCTCAATGACTCTCAAATGGTAAAAGTTTTTTACCTTTTTGGACCTTTATACGCTTTTAGGCCCATTAATATATATATATAGATATATATTTTCCTTTAGCTTCTTTTAAAAATCTAAATTTTTAATGTTTTTATTATGTTTTTGAGTAGTTACGATAATTTCTGAGTTTAAATGTACAAAACACGGGTTGATTACGAAATGAATCATTTTGACGATGAGTACATTTTTATCACTTTTTTGAACTCATTAAAACTTACGAAAAAGTGAAACACGGGAGTTCACTTTAAGCCCTTTTTAGACTCCCTAAACATGAAAAGGTAGTCGAGTATTTGACTATTCAAACTCGTAAAATTAAATGAACAGTCGTTTATTCAGTATAAGTTTGCCCCTTTTACGGACTGAACTAGACTATTCAGTATAAGTTGTTGGCTAATCACCGCGTCTGTCAAATCGATGTAGTCCTACTGGTCTAACCAGGCCCACATCTGCATGATTTTTTCAGATAGTTAGTTTTGGGTGCCAAAAAACAAAACAAAAATTCAAAAACACAAAATAACCAAAATGTGAAATTTTTACCTATGTCACCACACTGCATTCCGATAGGAAGTGGGATATTTTGATCACTAGTGTAATCCATGCCCGCATATGGAAAGTCCTTGACCATGAGGATCTAACATTCCAGCCACCCAAAAAAGTCAGGAGTGTATCTCATAGTTGGACCTTCACTACTTTCGTGGTATGCCATCAACGTAACCCACTTTAGCACACGAGGATCTCGTGGTCCTCCTACATCTACGAATACCTGTGGGGAAAGAAGGGGAATCCTCTCTAGAACAAATGAGATCACAATGGCACCATACCCAAAGTTTTTGAGTTTTCCAGTTTTTACTCTAGTTAGTTGTCCTTTGAGATTGGCAACAACCCTTTCACACCAGCTGAATATGGTAGGTTTTGAGCACTCTACAAAAATCTGCATTTGAGCCTTAGTAAGAAAATGAAGCGCTACACTTCCACACAATCATGCAACAATGAAAGCAATGGTCCTCATACGAAGCCTCTCAATGGTTTTGATGTCAATTCGTTAGTCTTTGAGCTCTACTCCTTGAAAATAATGTTGTTGTAGGTAAGTTGTAGTTGTTTCTCCACCTTGTCTATGCCCGTACAAAGAAATGTCACTCCATGGCATGAAAGAGCAGTCAAGAAATAGATGTCATTTGCATCTATGGTGAGTCTATGATCTCCAATTTGGAAGCACTCTTCCTAAACGTTCCATGTTCTCACCATCCATGCCAGCAAATCTAATTGAGCCTTCATGCCCGAGATCCTGAAAAATTTATATAGGCCACAATCTCTCAAAGTGTGTAGTGTTTCTAGATGATTCATAGCTGCTACATCATGATCTTTGTGTTCTCTCTCCCTCCACTCCATTTTTGCAGATCAAATTCCTGCAAATAAACATGGAGGATCATTAGAAAACATTGTGATAATTTTTGCAAAGAAATTTGGGCATTTTATCATGTTTTTTCAATACCCTCAGTGATGTGCGCTGACCTCTTTTAAGAACAGAGCAAATTTGTGTAGTTTTGGTTTCCAAAACAGCACAAATTGTGATTTTCTATGTAAAAAATAAGGTTGGTGTGCACAGACCTGATGAGTAGCAACTACGCACACTGAGGGTAATTTTTAAATTAATAAATCCCCCTAAAAATATTAAATTTATAGTGAAAAGCAAAATGAAAGCAATCAAAACAAAGATAAAGAAAATATCTCTTACTTGGAGAAAGCGGTTCGTGATTTGGTCCACCGGTTTGGTCAGAATCCACCTCTGAAGTTTATGGTAAAAACAGACTCTCAATGACTCTCAAATGATAAATGTTTTTTACTTTTTTTGGACTTTTATACGCTTTTAGGCCCATTAAAATATTATTTTTTTCCTTTATCTTCTAATTTTTTTGTTTTTGTTTTTTTACTATGTTTTTTAGTAGTTACGATAATTTATAAGTTTAAATGTGCAAAACATAGGTTAATTATGAAATGACTCATTTTGGCGATGAGTACATTTTTATCACTTTTTTGAACTCATTAAAACTTATGAAAAAGTGAAACACAAGAGTTCTCTTTAAGTCCTTTTTAGACTCCCTAAACATGAAAAGATAGTCGAGTATTTAACTATTTGAACTCATAGAGTAAATGAACATTCATCTATTCAGTATAAGTTTACCCCTTTTACGAATTGAACTAGATTATCTACGAAAAAGTTATACGTTGACTAATCATGGTCAATAGAGTTCTCTCCTACATTATTTTACCCTTTTCTAGGCTTGAGAGAATAAAATTATGAAAAAGGACATCGTGGAGTTTACTTATGTTTTTCTCCTAACTCCCTAAAATTGAAAAACATCGAGCTTTAGTTTCTCCGAGCTCGTTAAATCTTTACGTTGAAAGTGTTGAACGAGTTTTCTTTTCATGTCTTTTCAAACTCTATAAACATGAAAACGACATCAAGTTACCACTTTGTTGGACTTGTTAAACATAAATAGTGCAGGACTCGTCAATCATGATGATACCGAACAACTCCTTCCTAGGGTTCGTTAAAAATACTCCGAAGGATTAGCTTAAAGGACAAGCATATGTTATCCTCCTCAAGTTTGCACACAAATGAAGAGGTACTTGCCAGTAATGGTGGGGGGAATTGGGAAAGAACGTTTGTTTTTATTTTACAAAAGGCAATATGTCGCTCTTGAACATGACATTCCGTCACATTTATGTTCAGGTTGGGAAATCCATTTGTCTCTCAACTGACCATACCTCATTGAAAGTCTTCAAACTAATTTCTGGTTCTATTTTTGAGTCAAATGATGCAAAGTCAAAATTTCATGTTGACGATATGTTCAAGAGAAGTCCAAGCTTAGTCAAAATTACCTTACAATTCATAGCCCTCAATCCTGTTGCCCATCCCTAAGTCAATCCTAGACTACTTAAAATTTGTTCTTCAAAACTTGACATGAGTTTTGTGTCGTAGCTCTCTTGTAATGGGTCATGTCCAATCGATTTCAACTCACTATCTAGGAAGTTGATCTAGAAAATTTCTTCAGTACCTTAGAGATTGCATGCCTTAATGGTAGGTTTCTTGCCTTCGATGATAGGTTCTCATCATTAACCTTCGATCGAATGATTCTATGAGTGTTCGATTTCAGGACATCTTTTCACACTTCATAGATTGTACTGGAAGTACCATGAAAACCATTGTCATTATTGGTGGCGTCTCTCACACTTGTTAACGGTTCACATCATTGACTGGTAATCAAGTGGTTTATACCATGTTTGACTACGAGATATCAACTCACATGGTTAGATTCGTACTATGGATCGAGAGATGGAGATCAAGGCGCTGGATCTAGTTTCATCCATCCAAGTTGCGTGGAGTTATTAAAAATTCATGATTGTAAACATAGATCCATTGATGGTTGCATCCATATTGTCTTCTGCTGACATGGAACTTTAGATGTATTTCCATACTAATTCTTTGAGATATTTATGCTTCGAGTATGGGAATGCCTACCTAAGTGATGATTATATGTTGCATTGTAACATTTGATTAATTGTTTTAGGTCTCCAATTATGGTCTCTAATCCAAACCTTAGCATGATAAAGCGCTTTAGTCCTCAAACATCTTTTCTAACTTTGAACTTTAGGGGGCAATTTGTTACACGTCATTTTGTTGCATTAGACAAATGACCATAAGTCTTGTAGTGTTTCTAGATTACAAGGCCCAAAAACCTATTTTTGATTGCTTGTGCGGTTACCTAGCCAGTGTCTGCGCATACACAGATTTGACCATTAAAGTCAGCGCAGAAGTGCACGCTGTCTTACATTATGGACTGTGCACATGACTCAACGCAAGTAAAATAAAAATAAAAAATCGAGAAGCTTTGTTGGGCGAATATTTCCTAACAGAAAGCTTCAAGTTGATGCTTACTCAAGCCTAATCCCTCTCATTATGGAGCTAATACCCTCTCTTTGTGGATCCCCTATCCCACCATTTAAGGATCTCATCCCATAGGAAGAGGATCTCAAACCTCCTCCTCTTAGCCTATAAATCAAACACAAGCCAGAGGGTTGGGAGGACCATTGAAGGTAGGCTTATGCTGCAGAAATAGGTCTAGAAGGATTTTCATCCAAGGAGAAGGTTGGAGATCATGGGAAGAGGCTTGTGACATCAAGGAAATCAAGTTGTAAGCTTGTTCTCCTTTGAATTCATTAAAAAACAATTGTTCTTTCCTAATCATGTCTATTTTGATATTATTTGTTAGATTCCTTGATCACTCACATGGTTTATTACTGGTTATTGATTCAACTTATGATGTATGTTGAGTTAAGAACTTCATTTACCTTTGAATGTATATGCTAGATGCTTTGATTTTTTTGTATGTTTATGTTTACGCAAATCCCTTTTGGAGCATCATGGAGAAGCTGTGGAAAGCATTGGAAAGGCCTCTAAAGCATCAAGGAGAAGCTGGCTCTGGAAAGCACTAAAAGGAATTCAACATGCACTTCGTTAAATCGGTAAGTGATTCTTCACATATTACTTGTTTCAATCAGTCATAAGCCAAGGAAAGGTAACAATTATTTTCTTGTTTGTTACTAGGTTTCATTTGATATCTAGGGAGATTCATCTTGTCCGCCTAACAGAAAAAATTCATAGTGGGTGTCACTTTTGGTTTATCAATGGTTAAGGAAATTTGCAAAGGCATGGGTGGAGACAAAAAGGCATCAATTGGCATTTTATTTACGAAAATAAAAATAAAATAAGAGAAAGGGAAGGTGAAGGCACACAAATTTGCATGCCAAGGAAATTAGAGAGAAAATGAAGAAAATATAGACATAAATGATTAAAAAGCACCTAAAAATCCGTTGACAACTTTTGGCCTAGCTTTTGCCCAATTTTAACATAGGCGTGGCGAAGGAAAGAGAACAAGCACTTGGACAAGCAAGCAAGGAAAGGAAAAGGACAATCAAAGGAAAGTGAAGGAAAGCAAGGAGAAGGTTAGATTAACAACTTCAATAGGAAGGTGGTGCAGATAAAATGTTGCATGTATGATTTCCTAGCTGAGGTGTGAAGGCACAGTACATGCATTTATTCATTTGGTTCATTTGCTATCATTGGCATGGGTTTTGCCTTGTTTAAAAATGGTTTCAACCTTGCCTTGCCATTTCCTGGATAGCCATAATGTGATAGGATTCTTTTTTGGTTGAGCTTTGGATTGCTGGAAGGTTTTGGAACTAGGTGAGGTGGTCTTAGGAAAATTCCCAAGGGTTGGGGTGGAGGTGGTTTAAGCTTCACGAAGACCTCGATAGGTGGGTGGAGACATGCAAATTCCAAGAAACTTGGAGGCATCCAAGCTTGTTTGGGCTTCGTGATCTCTTGACCGGTTTTAGCAAGATCGTGGTAGCCTGAGGGTGTAGGTGGCTTAATCCCCATAAAGCCCTTATTGTTAATGTCATGGAATATGGCATGAGGGTGATTGGTTAAAAGAAAAATCTGGTTCAACCCAATCTATGGTCGGGTGGTACATGGAAGTCCCTAACTAGGTTGGCTTTTGCATAAGTTAATAAGAGCGATTTTTCCTATTGTAATCTATGGCACTTGTACTTGTTATTATGATGATTTGATGATTGTTCTGTCATGTAATAATTTGGTTATATGCTAGTTATAAGCATGATTTGTAATGTGCTCTAGCTATGACTTGTTTAAGATTTGATAAGTATATGAATGGTTGATGAATGCATGGACTACCAAGTGTTATTGCAACTAATATGAGAGGGCATTAGACCTTCTCGATGATTATTAGATGGACCACAAACTCTTAAGATCAGATATGCATTCATGACCTATAACTCACATGTTCACCATATGTTTGACGAAATGACTGTCATGGTTAGGTGTTCTTTTTCAAGTTTTGTATGAATAGCATTGTCATTATGTCATTTATCATTCTAAGAAGTTACAGGCACTGGTCTGGAGGCTGGCTAGGATCTCGGGACCGCACCCTTTGAACTGAATATTTTGGGCTATAACCGCAGGGAAGGAGACTTGTGCATGCGGTTGGAGGGTCTCCTTGTTATGCATGCAGTTGTGTGCCCATGTTAGTGAAAAAACAATCCATCTCAGGGTTTGGTCACTTGGGGTGGTTCTTTGGCCCCTAAGTGTCCTGTAAGCCTTGAGGGATGTCTGTGAGTTGTTAGTTGCCGACCCCACTTCCATAACTGAAGTTTGGAGGTTGGGTCATGTCATAGCGACACTCTGCTTCACATTTACCTCGAGGGCCTGCAAAAGCGGGTAAATGTTGGGGAGGGGCTGTTACAGATACCTTGGTCAGTTGTTGGTACTGGGCATGTACCAAGATTTGGGTGAGTTTATGCCCATGGGTAAAAGCCCTAGTTCAATGGTGCCCTGTTATTAAAAGAAAATGAACAATGTGGTCTATCGATGGGTGGAACATCAAAGGCCTGTAGCGAGTTGCCACAAATTAAAACACAAGTACTTAATTTCGATAATTATTTTTGGTATAATGTTTTTATATGCTTAGTGAATTATATCATGCATTTAATTAAGTTATGCATGTAAATATGCTTGTGCATAAGTAATGCATTTTAGCATGCATTTGGATATGCATTGCATTATGCTGAGATTTCTTATAAGAAAAGGGGAATGTTTTAGGTCACAGGTTACTGGCATGGAATTGGGCCTCAATAGGAGGTTGTAATAAGCTGGTAGCAGGTTGGGGGACATTCCACCCTTTGCCTTTGAATGCATCTACATGGGCCTCTAATATTAGAAATGATGCAACTTTATGGCCATATTAAAGCTTAGATGCACCACACACAACAACTCCATTGTGATGATGGAATATATGTGCACGATTTGTAGTGTATCCCCTTTGAAGATTTAGTCTTAATCATTATCCTTTACTAACTTTGTCACATGTATAACACTCATAGTCAAGTGTGAGACCTTGTTCAATGCATCATATCTATATAAATGTGGGCAACTTGCATAGGCCGTGGTCCTGTTCATCCATGCTCCCTCAATTCAATTTGCCTTACTTTACTTCATGTCAACTACCTCATTATCAAAACACAAGCACCTAAACGAGTGTGGATTTAAATTAGAATTGTGTAGAGTGCATGGTGATCAAGGTGCAAACATCAAATAACATCATCAAAGAGGTAAGTGAATTACAAGATAATAAAGATGAATTAATGGACGATTTTCAAAACATGGAAGATAATATCTTGTTAATCAGAGGCTCTCAAAGAGTCTTTAAAAAATGATTTGCAATGCTTAATTCATTTAACTTCTTTTCCAACTTTCTTCTTGACATGCGGGAAAAACTCTCTAGAGTTTGAGAAGCATCCAAAAGGATTGGTTCCAAATTACTACTTCTTATGGGTTATATACTTGGTGGACTCCGTCAAGGAATTTTTTTAAGGATATCCTCTTGGCTCGTGTCATCAAATGTACACTTGCATCAATTTCTCTTTCTCTTATTGCTTGAAAGATCATCACATGGTCTTTACTTCTCATTGCATTTGTTAACTACTGCAATATCAATGTTAGGTTCAAATTTAGTTAAATCTCCTAAATGGTTGAGAAAAACAAGTTGTTGTTGTTGTTGTTGTTGTTGTTGTTGTTGTTGTTTTTTTTTTTTTTTTTTTTTTTTTTTTTTTTCCCACAAAAAGTAATTTATTTGAAATAAACTATCAATGCATGTAAATACTATTATCACTTTCTCTACTTGTGATTCTATGTATTATGACCATTTTTACATTGTTATTTTTCTTTTCTTTTTGCAAGTAACATATCCCAAGAAAAGCCCAGACACTTTCCTTCCCTTCATTCCAAAAATGGTATCTAGAATAAAGACCTATAATCTTTAGAACATAAAGCCAAGTAAACAATAAACTTAAAGATATTCCAACAAAAATATAACAATCCAACCCACTTAAACCTAATGACCTTTCTAAATTGAAATCATCACTCTCTTCATTCTATTTTTATGGCTCCATCTCAAGGTCTAACCACTTATTACAAGCACCATTAACACCTCAAGAAATCTGTTAACCTATAAAAGGTTAGTTTCAAGTTTTCTCTTCATAGAATTTATATTTTCACATCAATCGCAGGTAACCACATTAATAAAATAAATGTATTCACCCTATTTACAATATAACAGCGCTTTTAACACTATGAAGGGTAAGCGCGATTAAATTACTACTACGTTAAAAAAGGGTTAACCGGGCAGGTATGCTCAATGCGCAATCTATTTGATATCAGTGATTAAAACCGACGAACAAAAACAAAAGAGAGGAGGCATAGGTGCAAACGACACAGAGCGGCCTGGATCGTTCACAAAGCAAGGGAAGGCAGAGGCGATAACAGTAATAATATCGGGGTAGGAAAATGGCGTGGCGAGCACAGTTGTCCCGATATCTGAAGGAGCTCCGCATTCATCTTTGTCAAACCTCGCCATCGAGTGCCTCTACCAGGTATCATTTTTCATCGTTTCTTCTTCTCCAACACCATGAATTACAGTTCATAGAATCCCATCTATACTAGTTTAGAAATTCCTAAATGTCAATGAATGACAGTCTAGAAGCATTATTTCTGGGTTTTACCCTCAAATCAGCAGCATTATGAATCCTTTTTCAGGTGATCCATTGCGGATCCAGCCACCCATAAAGGGTTAACCATCTAGGAAAGGTCAAACTTACATTTAACCAAGTTCCCACAACAGGGCGTGATTGTTCTATTAAAGTTGTCCAGGACATGCAGTTGGCCCCAATTGCTGCACTGGAATTGAGTGCATCTCCCCTAGATTGGAGCCGCAGTGGATGGGGCAACAAGCCAATATCTTCGCAATTCGACCAACAACCATTGGGTAATCCCTATTTTTTATTATCCACCCGTTTCTCTTTTTTAATCAGCAAAGATGATTCGTTTTTTAGTTATATATCAGACTCTTTGTAAGAGAGTTCCATCTACATTCTTCATAGCTAGTCGAGTACAACATCGGCGCAGAGACCATTGCCCCTCTCCACATGTTATTATATACATATAAATAAAACAGAGGCAACCTTGACAGAACAGAAGAAGTTTGACAGGATTCAGAGTAAATCAAAACCGTCACTATCACATAATTTATCTTCCTGGTGGCTCCTTTGGGCTGGTCGACTAGACAATATCGGGCCGCTTGCCATTTCCGTCTGCTATTGGGTTCGGGATTTCTTCCTCAATAAGGATGATAGTAGTCTTTGCAGCATTTCCTGCATTATCATCTCTAAACAATATACCGTCCTTTTCTTGAAGGCAGCAATCTCTATGTTTTCCTTTTCCACCCTCGAGCCTGCAAGAAACGAACAGAGTTGTTCCAGCAAAGAGATGCATCGTTTCTCAAACTCAGACCTCGGACAAGTTTAAAGTTCGTCCCTATCTCCTAGCTTCTTTCCGAATCTAACAATTTCATTGTAGAATTTGTCATTTGTGATTTTCTCAAGATTTTGGCTTCTTTGAGTTCGAGGAGCTCCTGTCCTGATTAGGAATCACAATGCTTTTGTGGGCCATAAAATTGGAATACCATTCCTGGTTATCGCACCTGCTCAGTAAAAGCTGGGGCTCTTTTCTGGTCCTCTGGGCCTTTCCTTCTGCTTAGTCATAACTTCCTCTCCAAGAGTAGTAAGATTATGGTTCACAGACTGCTCATCAATTGATTTGCAGCTGTAGGGTGCCAACCTTAAGCCTCTTCTCAAGTTTCCTCTTGCCATTTCTCCAAATCATGGCACCTGAAGTCTCCGGTGTCTTTGCCTCTTCAACGAAAGTATCACGGTTGACTTTAAATTCCCGTGGGAATAATTTAGGAAGCATGCACAAATTAGGGCACCTATACCCATGTTGCTCCTTATTAAGTGCTGAAGTGACAGCTGGGAGAATGCAAGGATGTTACTCCTCAATAAATGCTGAAGTGACAGGAGGAGTTTGCAAGGATGTTTCTCCTCATTAGGTTCTGAGGTGACAAGAAGGAGAATGGATCCTTCCTAAGCTTGTTAAGTCCGATAACTTTTCCTTCTAATTCCTTTTCTCTGTTGTGGAAATGGGTCATGACATCATTATGATGTTTTCATTATAATTGCTCGATTTGCGAATCAACAAGTTATTTATTTGCTGACTTTCTAACATGTTTAAATTCCCATTCATCAAAACACGTGCAAGTTTGTTGGATCCAATGGATCTTCCTCTTTATCTTCCATGGAGGCTATGAATTCTTCCCATTGATGCGGTCTTTTGTCAATTTGGCTTTGAAAACTATCTTCTCGTATGCTTTCCTAAGAGCTTCCTTTACACTAAGGACATTTTAGAAAGAGACCCGTGTCTACGTTAACATTTTAGACGATACACATAAATGGCATTTTAGGATACCCATGTCTATATCAATTCTCACAAATGATTACATGATGCAAAATCCCATGGCTTGGTGGTCTTGACTAATACCAATCCCATACCCTCATACATCATTGAATCCAATGGAAATGCTACAATTTTGCTAACCCTTAAATCCTGAAAATTCTTAATTTTGTTAAATCATGAATGGGATATGAGATTCTACTTTCTCCATATCAAGGGTGCTTGGAAGCTGGAGCGGGGGGTGACGATTTTTAGAAGCTTTTGGGTTAGGAGCAAGTTAAGAGCGAATTTTATATAATATTATATATATATATTATGTCAACAAAAGCATGTAGGATGATGAACTAGTTATAAAAAGCATAAAAACATGGATTAAACCATATAACATCAATCATATAATAGACATGGAATCATCAACATGGGATCCCACTACATGGGATCATCAACATGAGCTACATAAACATCCTTTAGCTCAAAGTCTAAGGACTCCTCAAAATCTTTTGCAACCTTAGTAGTAGTAGCAAAACTAGACATCAAAACTACAAATCACTAATCAACATGATCACTCATGAAACTCATCATTGATTCTAGAAATGAGATCATCAACAAGAGCTACATAAACATCATCTAGCCCAAAGTCTCTAGACTTGGATTGCTCAACTTTATAATATGGTAGAAATTGGAAAAGTTTAACATGCCTAACCAATGATTTTGGTTTGACTTGAACCTTATAATATAGTAGAAAAAGCTTAACATGCCTAACCAATTATTTTCCTTTGAGTGAAGGGTACATTTTAGTTAAGGCCATGGTAGATGAGTTCAACAAGCAATACCACCATCATCAACGAAGTTCAACGATTAATGACATCAACATCAAGGTACTTAAAGGGCTTCATGCTCTTCATCAAATGCCAATCTTGTACCTTCACACATGACAAAATCAATTGGAAACATTGCAATCCCCTAAATCTTGAAAACTATTAAGTTTGCTAGATTTTGAATGATATCTGAAATTCTAGTTTCTCCATATGAAATCCAATGAGGCCAAAACCACTCTCAAACATCTTGAGTCATTTCATGTTAATGTTAAAAATTTAAGTAAAAGGATGAAAATGAAAGATAAAGGAAATGCCACTTTTACTTTAAGAATTGAACAATTACCATTGATTGCCAACATTGCTATGGTTGTGTTGATGATGCTGGACTCGCCAACATGTAAGGGGATCTCCCCTATAAGAAGTCCCAATTAGACCTCAGATCGTTTGGTGTAGGAGTCCCAACAGTGGGTCGTACAGTAATTCCTTGACCGCGATTTTTCACATAGGCAAGTAAGATGTCTCTATTGGTAGCAAGGGTGTGACAGCTACAGCAAGCCAAGGAAGGTGCATGAGAGGTTCTAACACACTGAGGGTGAGGTGAGTGCACCCCTTGGAAACCTATATAGTACGAGACTTGGAAGGGAACATACGAGCGAAGATGCATTGCATGCTGGAAATCAAGTTAGCGAGCAATCCAAAGTGATGGTTAAACCGAGAACACATTTCAGAAAGATTCATACATACTTATACAGAATAGTCCATACATGCATGCGTAAGCAAACAAATACAGATATCATTTAGAGTAAACTAGATAGTATAGAATACAATGCAACATATGCATGAAACGTGCTGGCTTTTATTATATAAAGAAGTGTAAGTTCCAGTCATACAATACATCCATGTCCAACCACTAGTTCCAAGAGTGGAACATTACAGCCACAACCGCCTGCTCCTCCAAAGAGATGTACTAGCTTTGCGCAGTGGAGAAGCCAAGGCTCGTTATAATATTGTCCAAGTTTTCTCCAAGATAGTCTTATTGGAAGCTTGGCTGACCAAAAGCCTTTACAATGAGTTATGAGGTTCTTTTTATAGCAAAGGGTGGGGTGACTCTTGACATTCCTCTTTGTGACAATTCATCTACCCTCATGACTCTTCATCTACTCTATGACTGTTACATACAAGACATTACATTACAATGCACATGTGCTCATGTGAGACAAAATGGCTTGAGCAAGCCATGCAAGACATCTCTGACACTTGGTCTGTTGTGGTGAGACCAACTCTTTCACAAGCTTGTGATGGTGAAGTTGGTGAGCTGATGCCAAGCTTGGTTGTCCGTGATGGTGTGCATGCACTCCATGGTGACATCTTGTTGAAGCAAACTCTTGCCTCCGTTGCATCTGGGTGCATTGGTGTAGCTACTTCATCCAACTCGTCTACTAGCATGCACATGGTCTTCTTGGTGCAACTGAACCGGCAACACATTGATGCATAGTGTCCGTGCTGATCTTCCAATGTGTGCTGGTGGGCATTCGCATCAACTGTCAACTACATGCTCAGCGCCAGTCGGACTTGCTTCTTGTCTTCGCCTTGGTGAGTGTGCTGAATGGGTTGGATTGCACGTGTGCGCATAATGACATGCATGCTGCTGAATCCCTTGCATGCGGTCAACAACACTGCTCACCATGTCTGCTTCGTGCCAGCTGCTGGGATGGATCTATAACCTGTACAGGTGCGGTTTCATCCGCGAGTGCATGTTGCGCTCCCTGCTGTTCCTGTTCCTGCTGCAACTCATTCGCTTGTCTATTCAACTCATGTTCTTCCTTAAGTCGTTACTTCAACACATGCAACTCCTTTTTTGTCCATTCTCTGTCTTTGCGCCATTGTGCCGTCACCTCATAGCCTGAGTCTCCAAAGTTGCTTTCATCATTAGTGGATCTGCTTGAGCTTGCAACTTTGTTCCGCCTCTGTGTTGTCAACAACTTTCCTCTTGCATTCGTTGCATTAGATATGTTGCCTTCAGTTGCTATTCATGATGCTGCTGCCATCACATCTTGGTGTCCTTGTCTACTAACAAATTGATGTTTTCGTGAGTAGGCAAGCTCATAGACACTTGATAGACTGTATCCCCAAGTGTACTCTGAATGGTGTCTTCGACTCTGCTTTCCTGGAAACCAGTGTACCTGTGCTACTGAGAGGCAAATGAATACCTGTGATACCTGGAGACATGGCAACACTCATGGTAAGTAGGCTGTCAGTGGAAAACTAAAATGAACTTGAGAACTGACTTGCAACATACCTATGTGACTGATCATGAAGGTCGCGCAATTTCGGCCGGGAGGTCAGGAGGTTGACTGCCAAGTGTGCACAAGGCACAATTTGGGCTGCTGGAAGGCTGACTGACTACTGGAACTGCGCAATGCACAGTCCAGTCTGGCTGCTGACTGCTGGAATTGCACAATGCACAATCTCAGCCACTGCATTGCGCAATTTTATGGGCCAATAGTCACTGTCCTTCAGATTTGGGCAAAACAGTTTTGGAGGACAATGCCTGGGCAGAAATGCGCATTTCTGGAGAGGAAGACAGAGCCTCCCTTCCCCCGATTCCGCAATGCTGTCTCAATGAAGGCAGAGTCTAGGCCAAGGTTGGCCAGATTCGCCGACGGGCAATTGAAAGCAAATATGAAAGTGAATGCATGGTGACACTAAGTGAAAGTAGAAGTGATTGACAGTGCATGCAAACATTGAATGAAAGATTCAGTAAACAAATCAACATGCATGTGGGTGAAGCGAGTCGCCGAATCGGTGACAATTTGTGCAAAATAGTTTCATGCATGCGACAATAGTGAGATAGCAACAAAAACTGAAATGGTGTTAGTACAAGCTAGTATGTATCAAAATGATAACAAGCACTCACTGAAATCAAGCAGACAATGCTCACATTAAGCGAAATACAAAAAGTGCTAGAAATGCAGCACAAGACATGGAAAGTGGGCTTACCCCAAAATAGCTGAGCTGAATGTGCCGATAGCTCCTAGATAAAATGTGGGATGTCAGAGTTGCAAGATTGATGTGAGGAATGAGCTCTGCAGTGTTCGGTTGATGAGTTTTGATAAAATCGAAGTTGTGATGCGCATGCCACAAATCTAGGGAAAGCGACACTTGGTGGGAGGTTTCTGAAATGATCCTTGCATGCAACCTCCAACTGCCAAAAATAGATCCCTGAAACAAGGGATGCCTTTGCATGCTGCCTTGGGAGAAGCAACCCATGCATGCAAGTTTGTTTTGCTTGGTCCCGGAGGGAATCGGTCAACTCAGCTGCACATGCAAGAGACTGTTCAACTATTGGGAGAAAATGCGCATTTCTGGCTGGGAGCTGGGCTGGCTGCTTAGAAGATTTACGCAATTTCTGGGCAGAGCAGCTGACTATTGCCCAGATTTGTGCAAATTCTGGGCTGAGCAGCCCAGCTGGGAAGGATTGCGCAATTTTCTAGGTGAAGCTTGCTCAGCAGAATTGCGCAATTTTGGGTCCCAACAGGCTGCCAATCAGGATTGCATAATTTCTGGAGGGAAGGCTGGTTGCCTTCCTGATTTGCGCGAATTCTTGAAGGAGCTGCTTAGCCTGCTACTGGACCAAGTCCGGATGAACAACCTGTGAGGGAAATGCATCAAGGTTTGATCGACAAGCTGTCTCTCTGCAAGAAAATCACTGGAGCTTGTGTACTTGACGAAGCAAGAGATGCTATTGTGAAGGTTGGTCGGGAGGCTCCAAAACAAAGGTAAAGGAAAAACATTGGAGGGTGGTTGTAGCCGCTACAACACTTGGCGACACATTGGTTGAACTCCAGCTCTCTGAATGGACTTTGTTTGTGAAAAGCAAGTCTAACACCTTTGGGAGTATTGTTCAGTTCTCAGCTTGTCTCAGTTTCACACTAGCTTGATGTAGCATCTGCCAAGCTCTTGGTCGATTGACACACATTCTAAGCCAAGTCAACACAGTTGTTTTGATTGGGGTTGAGGGGTATATTGGTGCACAAGTAGTATAGTCGTCATAGTCTTAGTTTCATCTTTTGTGTTGCTCCGCTGCTAGTAGGCCTAGACAATACCTTGACGGAGTCACATAGGAACACAAGCATGGCTCCGCTGCCAGCGAGCCTGGTCAGTACCTCGATGGAGTTACTTGCATCACCTTTCTGCATAGGAAGCCTTTCTCTTCTTTCGCCATATTCATTTTCATTTTTTTTCAAACTTTTTCACTTTTTTATTTTTTCATTTTTTATCTTCTTGGTTGTGCATAACACTTATTCATTTCAGAGGTGGAAGAGGGATCCAGACTTATTGAGAGCAGAAGAGGTTGTTCCTGTGGAGAAGTAGTTTATTATATCCCTGACGTGCCTGTTAAGGTTTTCCCCCTGACCTTACTCTACTTGACTGAGCTGACAAGGATTAATCCAAAAACAACCGACTAGAGTAGATGATACTAGGTAGCGTGCAAGCATTGTGTTTTCACCAAGGTTCACTTCGAACAATACGTATTTTCCATTGATGTATCATGGATTGAAGACAACGAGTTCTTACATAAGATAGCAGGCAATAGATAACCAAATGTTGATAGTTGTACAAGTCCTCTTGTACTTTACCCAGCTTGTTTCAAGAGTCATACATGGTTTTATGCGAAACTAACCTACGAACAAAACAAACAAACATACCACAAAGCAAAGCATAAACAGAAGCAAAAGTGAAAGCAAAGTGAGTAAGCAAATGAGCAAGCAAACAAACAAACCAACAAAGCAAGTAAGCAAACAAGCATGCAAGCAATCAGACTAAAAGCAAACACTACTACTCCTAAGCTAACAATGCATGGGCCATCTCATGTGAAGTGATACTTCTAATGCAGCCACAGGTGCATTGGTTGACCCATGTTTGGTGAAGGCATGGTTCGTGAACAAGACAGGTGTGCGAACCAGCAAACAAGAGAGATGTAACAGTGAAGACAAACACACTCCAGGTTTAAAAGCGTCCACAGAACGAAAATGAGTGAAAGCGCATGACATGCATTTTGTGGAGCTACCATGGTACTGTGTTACATTGCGTGCAGATGTTGAGTGTATGCATTCTCTTGACTATGACAAGCAAGCAAACGTGAGAAAGGTAGACCACTTACGTTGCGCATGTGTGCTTGCTGTGTACGATTCCTCCAATGCATGAGCGATGGCATCGTGTAGTTCGAGTGGAGGAAGCCAAATCTGGGTGTTTGGTTGATCTTCAATGCAAAGCAGAGAGTGATGAGGAGCCTTGAGTGTTTCAACAATTTCCTGACTGGAAGTGAAACCAACCTCAAGATAGCGAGGGCCTGACATAACCATCAGCTCGGACTGAAGTGCCTCGACAGTCTGTGGGGTTTCGACTTCATTGACAGATAGATCATCGTAGACCAGTGTCTTAGACAGATTAACAACGATTGAATCAACATTGTGATCGGATGAGGAAGTGAATGGATCACGACAACCAAAATCAGAAAATTTAGGATGTTGGTCAACATCCTCATGATTTGATGAATAGGGCAGAGGGGTAGGTGAGAAGCAAAGATGTTCACGCTTTGTGTTTTTCGGAAAAATAGATGACAAATGGGACGAATTTTTCGAGGAAGATGTGTCCTCTCCGCACTGTGATGATACGCTGACACTCGACGTGTTCTGTGAATGATCAGAAGTAGAAACATTCGGAAATGGGTTGTCACAGGGGAAATTAGCAGTGGTAGAATCACAAGGGATGTCAGGATGAAGTGGATGAGGCGCGGCTGGAAAGGAGTCATCCTTCACCGCAGGTTCTTCTTTAGATTCCCGAACACACTCATCATGAATGATGGCGCAGGTTGGCTGCATAACACCAACTCCGTCCACAACTTGATCCTCGTTCACAACAGGTGAGGAGTCAAGAATGGAAGAACACAAGACAATACAACCCGGAGGATCAACAGAACGCGAGGACAGAGGTTGAGGGAACAAATCCACATGACAACCAACAGGCTTGCAAGCTAAATTTGCGCAGATATCAAGAGTAGGTGGGGTGGCAGGATGTGACAGTTCAATAGAGGTGTGTGCATGATCTGCCAACCACTCCGTGGTGGTGGAGCTATTTGATGAGGAGAAGGCGAACAGTCGCTTGTGACAGTGATTGTGCCTGCTTTTGATCGCGCAGCTCCATCACCGAAGTGTGTTGAGTGGGGTTTAGATATGTGAAGAAGATACTCAAATCTTTCATAAAGAAATTTCCAATCAATTTCATCTTCAGGAAATCGGTATGCAAGATTACAAAAGCGTGTGTAAAACTGATCAATGGATTCGTTGGGTGTTTTTCGTAATTTCAGAATTTCTTGGTCAAGTGCTTCATGGTCAAAGTGATTGAAAGCACGGTCTATCTCTGCGACTAGATGAACAGGAGAATGAATAGATTTTTCAGGCAACGTGGCACACCAGTGCATTAGGTGCCCTTGAAGCGTGTAGTAGATGAACAATGTACAGCTCATGTATTATTCAAAGAATCCATGTTTTTCGCATGAGCCTATAACGCCGATCGCGAGCCTAACCAAGGCTGCGTAGCCTCCATCATCATATGTTTTATGAGACAAGTTATCCAAGAGCTTTTTCGAGATAGTGAAATCATTTCCATAAGACATACATTCCAGAAGAGCAACTCAGTAGTTAGTCATGATAGATGTGTAGAGATTCAAAATAGATGTGAGGACTCAACTTGTCATCTGCCCCTCCCTCTAGTGCCAAAATGTTAACAATGCTGGACCCGCCAGCATGTAAGGGGATCTCCCCGGTAAGAAGTCCCAATTAGGCCTCAAACTGTTTGGTGTAGGAGTCCTAGCAGTGGGTCATACGGTAATGCCTTGACTGCGATTTCGCACAGAGGCAACTAAGATGTCTCTGTTGGTAGCAAGAGTGTGACAGCTGCAGCAAGCCAAGGAAGGTGCATGAGAGGTTCTAACACACTGAGGGTGAGGTGAGTGTGCCCCTTGGAAACCTGTAATAGTACGCAGTTTGGAAGGGAACACACAAGCGAAGATGCATCACAAGCTGTAAAGCAAGTTAGCGAGCAATCTAAAGTGATGGTTAAATCAACAACACATTTAAGAAAGATTCATACATACTTATACAGAATGGTCCATACATGCATGCGTAGGCAAACAAATACATATATCATTTAGAGTAAACCAGATAGAATAGAATACAATACAACTGTTAGGGTCCCACCCTAACCCCCTTATTTATGTAATGGGATCACGTCATAGTCAAGAGTCAATAAAGCCCATATTAATAATTGTAAGTGGTTAAT